>UESW01003877.1:648453-889039 GCA_900491605.1 Calamus simplicifolius
AAGAGAAAGCGGGGATTTTCATTAACCAAACAAAGTACACAAAGGAAATACTCAAGAAGTTTGGTATGGAATCTGCTAAACCTCTTGGTACGCCAATGAGTCCCTCATGCAAGCTGGACAAGGATGAAGAAGGTAAGAAAGTAGATCAGAAGCATTACAGAGGTATGATCGGATCACTTCTTTACCTAACTGCAAGTAGGCCAGATATCATGTTTTCTGTTTGCTTATGTGCAAGATATCAATCTAATCCTAAAGAATCACATTTATTTGCTGTTAAAAGAATCTTTAGATACTTAAATGGAACTAAAAATGTAGGATTATGGTATTCTAGAGACTCAACCTTAAAATTGATTGCTTATTCTGATTCTGACTATGCTGGTTGTAAATTAGATAGAAAGAGTACAAGTGGGGCATGCCAACTTTTAGGAAGTAACTTAATCTCTTGGTTTAGCAAGAAGCAAAATTCGGTTGCATTATCCACTGCTGAGGCAGAGTATGTTGCAGCTGGAAGTTGCTGTGCTCAAATCCTTTGGATTAAGCGACAACTTGAAGATTATGGTATCACACTTGATAAAATTCCTATTAAATGTGATAATACTAGTGCTATCAATCTAACTAAAAATCCAATTCAACATTCAAGAACTAAACACATAGAAATTAGACATCACTTTATTAGAGAACATGTCCTAACAATGATGTTTGTCTTGAATATGTTAATACTAATGATCAATTAGCTGATATTTTTACCAAACCTTTGAGTGAGGAAAGATTTTGTTATCTTAGAGGAGAATTAGGAGTTTGTGATCCTTTAGAATGATTTTCTGAAACTCTTAAGGACAACAACTATCTAGACTTCATAATTTCTTGAAAATCCTCTATGTCCAATAAGGAAATTTATCTAGAAATTTGATTCATTGTTTCCCCAATTATTAAGGAACACTTATCTAGAGTTTGATGATTAATTTGATCAGTTTCAGATCCTTGAAATTTCATTTTTCTGAAACTATTGTGGAGTCGACACCTTCAGTTTGTGGAGTCGACACCTTTATTTTTGATGTTCTGTCTGGGCAATTAGAGCCGACTCTGGCTTCTGTAGAGCCGACTCTAATTCGGGCGCTGACAGATTTTCTGGTTCGGAGCCGACACCTCACTTTGCGGGAGTCGACTCTAAGTGGAACTAGGTCAAAATAAAAAGGCGGAGTCGACACCAAACGACCCTATCGTCTCCAAACCTTTCAAAGCCGTTCCAAACTGATTCCAACCCTCCAAACCCTTCAAATCCTTGATTACTCATTCCAATCGAATCCAATGGCTCCCAAAAGGCGTGGATTGTTGGTGGTTCGGCCGTTCCCACGAAGCCGCCGTTCGAAGGCAACCGTCATCTTCTTCATCTGCCACCCAAGATGCTTCTCCACCCTCACCATCTTCTCCACGAGTCGACCAATTAGCGGGTAAGGCCATTACAACCGGAAGAAAAGTAGATTTTGATTTCTTTGCTTCGGAGGGCTTTGCTATTGGCGAATTGAAAGAAATGGGATGGGAGAAAGTTTGTTCTTTGGATGTTCCTACCTACCCTGCCCTCGTGAGAGTTCTACAATGATTTATGTAGAGGAGAGGGAGGTTTAGTGAGTTTGTAAGAGGAACAAAGTAATCACTGCTGAGATTCTTGGAAATTTATTGGAGATGCCTACTATTGGTTTAGTTGATATCACATGATGACAGAGGAGGTGCCCTATCAAGGATGTTAGGGAGAGAAGTTTCTGAGTTTGAGGAAATTTTGGCAAATCAACTAATTTGGAACTCAGATTACTTCATAATATTGTGGAAGAATCTTATTTCCTAAAGATGGAAGGTTTGAGTATGTCTCGGAGCGAGACATCTTATTGATGGACTGCATCATCACTGGAAGCCAGTAAATTTGCTGGAATGATGATAGGCTATATGGCAGAGGCAGCTACCAAGAAGAGATCTACATTGCCATATGGTATGATTCTGACTTTATTCAGAAGCCAAGGTGTGTTATAATGGATAATGAGCCACTAAGAAATTAAGGCATACAGATTACTACAGTGTCTCTACAATTCACCGATGGGCTTCAGAAAAGAAATGGATTGGATAAAGGAGGAGGAAGAGAGGAGCCAGAGTTGAGGAGGCCAGAGAGAGGAGGAGGGCTGGACCATCTACTGCTGGACCTTCTGAGGCTGGACCGAGCACTTCTTCACCTCCACATCAGTCAGCATTGGTATCTGGAAGATTTTCAGAGGAGCAGCTTGTCAGCTCAGAGCTTTACTGCTGAGTATGACAGTCAAGGAAATGAGAAGTGAGAGATGAGTTCAATCAGTTTAAGGATGAGATCTTCTAAACTTGACATGATTTCTACTTTGGATAGAGTGGATACCCTTTCATCTGAGCTTCATAAGATTTTTGAAAGGCTGGAAGGGATGCAGATGGATCTAGAGTTTATTTAGATGCTACTGGTCATTAAGAAAGATAGATTTTGCTGTTATCAAGATTGAAGCTTGTCTTGAAGGTTTTAAGAAATCAAAAGATGATTATGGAATGATAGGTCATTGAAGAAAATTGTTACAAACATGTGATTGATTGATATATCTATCCTAGTTGTATCTTAGGATTTCTTGCTTTCTTACTTTGTTAGCATGTATCTAGGAATTTTACTTGATATACTTAATTGAATGTATTTTGAAACACATGTAATGAATCTTGAATTGAAATACAATTATTTTTTATTTGTCTATGAGAATTCAATGAATGAAGTTTACTATCTCTATGATTGAATGAACCAACAACCTCGCTCTGATAACCTCTTATTATTTTTAAATTCACCTTATTGCTGATAACAAAAAAGGGGGAGAGAAAATTGTATATGCATAAAGAGAGAATGAAAGAATATAAGAATAAGGAATCAATTGGCATAAAAAAGGGGGAGAGGGGGATTTCAGTTTATTTACATAGGGGGAGTTATTCAATGCAGGGGGAGCTTAATAATTTTCTATGTTAAATCATCTTGATTGATGTTTATAATAGAACTCTATTTTTATTCATTTTGAAAATTGGCATCAAATTCTCTGTTAGGAAGTTTTAAAGCTTTAACAATGTCTATAATTCTTAATTCAAATGAATTTTTAATGCATATACTCAAAGTTTTTGTCATCATCAAAAAGGGGGAGATTGTTGACCCAATTATTGATTTTGATGATTAACAAAACTATTTGAGTATAACATTTGAAGTTACTAATGATTTTGATTAAGTTTTTCAGTTTATAATTTGATTTATTAATCAAAATCAAAGACAAATCAAGTTCTAGTTCGAATCTAATGTCAAGGTAAGATTGCAGACATTAGAGTCGACACATGGAATCGCAGAGTCGACTCCGAAAATGGCACAGACTTAGAGTCGACTCCTACTGTTAGAGCCGACTCCAACAGAAAAACAGAACGATGGTTTTTCTGGTCACGACTTAGAGTCGACTCCGACTGTTAGAGTCGACTCCAGAAGATTTTGTGTCGACCCCAGAAAAGTCAGAGACGACTCCAGATCGAGCGGATTGGGGATTTTCGATTTAGAGCCGACTCCAGAAAAGTTAGAGTCGACTCCAGATGTCAGACACGACTCCAGAACTGTCAGAACGACTCTAAACTTTACTTTTATCTTTTTAATCCCAACGGCTATTGTTATTTGGTTCTAATCCTTCTTACACTTGTTTCTAACGGATAGTTTTTACTATTTATGGATTAAGAAGGATCTATAAGAAGGGGTTTGTTGCATCCGAAAAAGACAAAGAGAGAAAAGAAAAAAAGAGTGAAATCCAAGAAAATCAAAAGAAAAGAGGGAAGAAAAAGGAAAGATTATACTGATTCCCCAAAAGAAAGAGAGAGATTCCAAGCTTTCTTGTTCATTTTGAAGAAATCTCAAAAGAAGAAGCAAGCCCTAGTTTTCTAATCTTCTGAGCTTCAAGAGCATTCTAAAGGAAGATCCATTCAAGAGAAGAGGAGAAGCAAGCCACCAAGATCTGCAAATCAGGCTTTGATTCCTATCTCTTTATTGTGTTCTATTATTGTATATTTGCTCATTGGAGGAGCTTTTTTGTAAAACGTTATTGTTTGCTGGGTCAATCAGAGGATTGATTCAGTTGAGGCTGTTAGCCTTGTGCAAGCAGTTTGCTTGTGTGTAAGGTTTTGTGCTGGTGAGCCTTGAAAACCAGCTGGGTTCGTTGTGCACCCGGGAAAACAACAAGTTTGAGTTGTGAGCTTGCAAAACAACTCTGCTGTAATCAGTTTGATTATAGTGTGGACCCAAGAGGTACTTGGGAGTGGACGTAGGTGTAGGTACACCGAACCACTATAAAATTCATTGTTTCCTTGTCTCTTACTCTCTATCTTTGCATACTCTGTTTTAATTCGTATACATCTAAGTTTTATTTCGCTGGGGGATTTTTTCAAAAGGAGTTTAATTTTTGAAAAACCCAATTCACCCTCTCTTGGGTTGCTATCTGGACCAACAATCTTAAGGCATGCTTCAAGATAAGAAGTATGACTTCTTGCCTTGAAAATTAAGATGATCTTGATATTTTTATTTATATGCATATTTTGGATCAATCGATCCTATATAAAAGGCAAAGATATGATCTTGATGCATGTTAGATAGATTAGTATGTAATCTTTAAATTCCGCATTGATAATTGTTATCAAATTTTAAAATATGCATGCCTCGAGGATTGTTTCTCCCTACAAGAAGGACTGACCTGGTTAACGGGAGAAGAATGGCGGGGAGGACTGTAGGACCCGGAGAGAAGAAGCTCAGGGAGAAGAAGATTTTGGGAGTATTGGGGCATCAGATTCGGAGCATCCCTCTATTATAGCTCCCTTTGAGTCGTCCCCTAAGCCAGCCTGCCACGCGCACGCCTTCTGTTGGGAGGGATGCCTCGGCAGTCGTCCAGCGCTAATGGCGGGATATCAATAACGTCAGCCTAATGATGGATGATGGCAGTTGCCTTTCCACAAGTATTAAAAAGGTGTTCCTATTTCGAGAAGGATCCTCTTACATCCGACGGTGTAGATCGATAGAAGCGGTGATGCTACAACGCCCCATGCCACTGGCATTGATGAGTCCCCGCGCCCCGGGGACACGTGCCCCTTCGCGATTGGTGGCAAGGTTGGATTAGCCGCCAGCAAACTTGCGCCCCATTCGATGGGTGGGAAGCAACCTGCACCACCTTAGGGGCGGGGGGCATATGATGTGGCTGATCAAGCCCCGTTAAAGTTAACTATGACAAAGAGACCCCTCGGCCTTGGACCTTCAGAACTCCCCTCGGTCTTGGACCTTCTGAGCTCCTCTCGGCCTTGAGCCCGCTCAGCCTTGAGGCTCCGAAGCTCCCCTCGAGCCTCCAGAGCTCCCTCGGCCTCGAGCTTCCGGAGCTCCCCTCGGCCTCGAGCCCCCCAAAGCTCCCTTCCACGTGGCCCACTAGCCTTCTGCAACCGTCATGTGATCCACTAGCCTTCTGCAATCGCCACGTGGCCCACTAACTCCCTACAACTATGCATGATGAGACATCTCAAACATAACCATCCCCACTATCGCCTGTATGGCCACCACTCCCCGAAAGTTGGGAAAAAAGGGAACTTTGGAATAGGTATAAGAACGAGGACGGGAAACGAAGGAGGGGAGAAGAAAAAACACAAAGGCAATTCTTATATGTGCCTTCTTGTCTATAATTCAATATGTTCTCCAAAGCACTAACTTGACGAGCCACGAGCCATCTATTTGGGACTTTCTTGCAGGATTCCAATCGAAGAGACGAGACCAGAAGCTTCTTTGTCACTTGGCGTTTGGAAGGCGTGCTTTGGCGGCAACACTAGGCAATTTGGTTTGTCTAAATTTTGTTCTCATGATGATTACATGGCATGCAAGCATGATGGCATGACAGAATTGTATGAAATTTTGTGGTACATTTACTTAGGTCTGAAACAGCCGAACTTTTGTTTTCATTTCATTAGACTTTTTTTTTTCTTGGATTTACCTCCCTAAGTTAAGTTTCTGGTGGCCGAACTTTGTCCCAAAGATTAGAACAGCCGTTATATAACATTATAATTGCTGCTATACGATAGTTTTAGATCTTCAGTTACATCATAAACAGAGAAGCAGATCTAAAAGATAACATTCATTGGAACAAGTTATTAGTTTTATAACAGTCCATTCTAATACAAATACAGGCAGTTATTTATATTTACACAATTTCTCCAAATAAAGTAATATTTTTTATAAAAAAAAATCAATTTTTGCCCCAATTTCCTTCAAAAGAGTTTATACCATCTGAGAAAATATGTTTCTAATTAAGCAAACAGTGATATGAAAATAGAACCATCAATTTTTATGTTATAAAAATAAATAAACAGTCATCAATATAATAAAAAAAATTAAAATCATATGGGTACTGTAACCTTTATAATGGTCAATAATAACCACTATAGCGGACATACTTATAAAGCTTGAAAGTCAATATTTAGGAGATCGTAAGATCCACATTTTCTTTTTCTTTTTTTTCCTCACTGAGAATTCCAGAAAGCAGCCTGCAGCTTTCTGATTGGCGTCAGCAGCTCTGAAGTCAATCACACAAATCTTTCACATCTAGAAAACTTCAATGGAAAGAGAACAAATTACAATTCCAACCTACGAAGAAACTCAATTCAAACAAGAAATTACAGAATTCTCCAAACTAGCAACAATATGATGTTTCTATTGTACTGCCCAGGCCGTTCATGAATTGCACTCCCGTTTACACTGTGGCGCAGACCAGTACAATAATAAAAGTTTTTTTGCAATTTTTTGTTTAAACAATGCTGTTCTAGGATGTTGCATAAGAAGTCAATGAATGCAAATATGGATCGCATTGCATTAGCGTGAATCTGAACAATAATAGTTACAGCATTCAGTTCGTACCAAAACAGAAAAAAAAAAAATCCTCTGTAAGCCTATGATATAACCAACGCCTGGGTAAACACAAGGCATGCATAGGCCTCAAATGAATAAAATATGAAAATTATAAGAGCAAACTCACAATGTTCTAGCATCCCTCCCACCTTTCTTACTAACAACCTCACAAAGCCGACATGGCAATGTGTCGAGGCTGGTGGCACGAGTCTTTCCATAGTTTCCCATCACACCACACCTCCTCCAAGCATGGTACTCCGCATAAGCAATGGGGTCATCTGCAAGGGCCCTCACATACGAAGCCAATTCCTCAAGAGAGCTGAATTTAGAAGCATCTACTATGGAATTTGGGGGGATAAAATCCCACACATTGGGTGCACCAAAGTAGATTGGCACTGCACCGGCATCAAGAGCATAATATAGCTTCTCTGTCACATAGCTATCAGTCTTGGTGTTCTCAATGGCAAGCACAAACTTGTAATGTGACATAGCACAGTGCAGATGGTCCCACCAGTGAGGGGCTGAGCTTTCACCCATCGAACACTCAGGGTATAGGGACAGAGCCATGTCAAGACCTCCAACATTATTCAGGCACTTGCCAAAGGAATGATAGGAGACGAGGGAGAGGAAATTTTTAGCAAGTTGGTTCCGCTGGGGAAGGCATCTTGAAGACGACCAGTAAACAAGGATGTCCTGAGAGAGCAACAGAAAGTGAAAGATAATATTAGTTATTAAATATTCAGAATGATTGCAAGATGTGATAATTAAAATTAAGCTAAATAATTTATGATGAATTACATAGCATATTCTCTAGGGAATAGTTTTTCAAATTCATGCTGACTTCTGTAACCCCTACATAAATACACATGCACATGCATGCGCATCCATGGAGTACCTTTTACTAGGGGAGAAAAAACATAACATGAAACATGCTGCCACCAGTTTCAGACAATGTACTGCAAAAAACCATTTTTAACCAACAAAGCTTCAAGGGCTTCGAGCGTGAGAAGAAATTTAGTGCTGGATACAGCAGTTGCAATGAAAGTAACCAAAACAAAGTCAGAACCTGTGCCAAGAATCATAAATATGGAGACACTCGATTAAAATAAAATTTTTCATTAACTGTGAAGGCAAATATGATGATGTGAAAATGCGCTAAGTGGGCATGTAACATTGAAATATACATATTGGGCTACATGCGGCTTCAAAAATTAAATAATAAATAAAATGGCATGGAAAAACATGGAAATCTTTGATGTTGAAAATATACAGATAACTCACATTTCTTTTCTCTGAGGACACATGGTAGTTCCGACTTTTATGAAACAGTGTACCAGCATATGTCGATTGAACATCATCTTTGGCATGATAACCAATAAATATGTCCTCGAAGCCTGATGGCCTCCTGCTGGCCTCAAGATCCAAATAAACACGAAGTGGATCACCTTTTCGCCTCTGGCAAACCAAAATTGGATTAAAAGGCCAAAGTTATACTGTAAAATGGTAATAAAAATAATCCAGAGAAAACCTGTAACTAATGTCATGAAATCCTTGCAAGAATGTCTGGAAAATTAGTCGATTGCACTTGTTCTACATGACATCTATGCAACTCCAGATTCTACTAAATTTTGTAATGAAATTGTATTCTGCCACGCTTTCACGGCCAATCCCTCATAAAATTTAAAGTATTGGCATATGCAAACTTCTTTCATCAAAACATATATCACAATTGTTAATAATACTACACATCAGCATCAGGCTAGAAGAACCTGTGTTAAACCTATCATCATCAAAACAAGCCTCTTGACAGGAACAAAATTTATCAATAAGTTGTGTTGGACAACCATGTTTGATTGAAAAATATACATTTCTGGAGGAAAAATCTTTAAGAACATATTTATTAGACCCTTCAAATATGGCTATTCTTTACATGCATCAGTTATGGTTCCCATTAAAGGATTCCTCCAGGGCATTTCTGAAGAATTATGTCTGTGCTAACTTAAATAATACATCACGAGTGGAGCTAAATTGCATCTTGCAAATCCATAGCAAATCCATAGTAAAGAAATTTGTGGGATGAAAGTGCTGGATTACCAAGTTGATAAAGTCTCTAGTAGGCGTATCAAGTGACTCGGAATTGAATCCCACCATCACCGGGCAGTTGGAGGTATTGAGAGAAGGGCTATCCCCCAGTATTAGCCCATTACCATCTAATAGAGGAGGAGAGAGAGAGAGAGAGAGAGAGAGGAGAATAAATTCGTGGAGTGGTTGAAATAGAGAGGAAGAGTCTTGCTTGAAATGGAGTGGCTGGGAAATGGATGATTAGCAAAGCCGTTCATGACAGAATGTTTAGCTGGCCCAACCATAGACCTTAAGATAGGAATTGGTATGTCACAGGATTTGCTATTTTGTCCTCAACAAATGCAAGGTGGACTTCCTGACTGACTACTTCTTCCCCATGTCAATCTTGTTACATAAGCAGCATCATGCATCTTTATAAACTTGATAGGAATATACACCCTCAGTTCTGCCCTTTTTCTCCTTTTGTTTTAGTATTTGGTTGAATGATTATGAAAAGAAGAAAAGAAAAACGACACATTATATCTGTTGAGGGTAAAATCGTTACGCGTTAATAATCATGTACGCGGCTAAGGTTAGCCCCGATTTCTGCTCGTTGTGAGACATTCGCCAGGGATAAGTCAGCCTCGGTAGATCGGAACGCCCTAGCCCCTTACTGAGCCAAGGATTCTCGAGGTGCGGACCTCATCTTTCGGCCCCAGCCGAGCTATCGTCTATCGCCTTCGGCTCCTCCAGCCGACCTATCCTGTTTCTCGGCCCCAACCGAGCTATCGTCTATCGCCTTCGGCTCCTCCAGCCGACCTATCTTATTTCCCAGCCCCAGCCGAGCTATCGACTATCGCCCTCCGGCTCCTCCAGCCGACCTATCTTGTTTCTCGGCCCCAGCCGAGCTATCGTCTATCGCCTTCCGGCCCCTCCAGCCGACCTATCTTATTTCTCGGCCCCAGCCGAGCTATCGTCTATCGCCTTCCGGCTCCTCCAGCCAGCCTATCTTGTTTCTCGGCCCTAGCCGAGCTATCTCGCTTCTTGGCCTCGCCCGCCAATCTCCCTATAGCTCGGCCCAGTCCGAGCGATATCAACCCCCTCTGCGGAATTCGGCGCGGGAAAGCTTAAATCCTTAAGATTCAAAACAGGAATCATATTTGAAAGTGGCCTAGGGCCCTGGGGCCTATGCTCCCACCAAATCCCGAGACATTAACAAGCTCTCCCAGCCGTCGATCCTCTAACTAACCGGATACGAATCTACCGGTCTTATAACAGACTGGATTCGAATCTCAACAGCCTTCGACCCACGATGCCCCCTAACAACCAGGTGATCCTCTATAAATACCACAGCCCCAGACCCCCTGAGGTAGGCGGTCTCCCCTTGCGCACTTGCTCACTCTCTCTCTCTCTCCCTCTCTCTGCCTTTGCTTCCGCCATTGCCGCTCCGTTCGGAGCCCTTGGAGGAAACTCTCCGACGAGAGCCTTCTCCTCATTTCTGTCGACTGTTGATCTCCACTGACTTGAGCGTCGGAGGGTCTTCCGCAGAGGGCCACCCCCAACGCCTTCTCGCGTGAGGACTGTCTTGCAGGTCCGCCCAGGAGGAAGCCCGTCTCGAAGCCCCTTCGCGCCCGATTCGGAGGACGGATTTCAGCAGCAACAGATTGGCGCTAGAGGAAGGGCCTCAAGTCCCATTAAACTTGAAGAAAGAAGACAATGATCTCGATCTGGAAGAGAACCTCTCCAATGGCTAATCGGAAAAGGGCAACTTCTGAAGCCCAGGACAGGTCGCCTCCCAGAGACCTGATCGATGAGTAGCATGGCGCCGTTGCCGCCACCAGTTGAGACCCCGTCGCCGCCAGCTATCTCAGTGACCCAGGACCAGTTCGCCACGCTGGTCAGGTCCAAGCCCTGACCCGTCTGGTTCAGGAGCGCCTTACAGCTGCCTGCTCCACACCTCCCTGAGGAGGCCGTGGCTCCTCTTTCCCCAGCCACCTCTTCTTCTGGTCCGCGTGGAACCGCGGACCCCCACACCGACCCAAGGAGGCCAGACCAGTCCCGCAAGGGGGCTGTGACAGGGATCTTCCCAGATCTCGGCGGGCCCGGTCCCTCTCTCCGGAGTCCTCCCGCCATGATTCGACGCCATCTCCGCGCTCTCCTCGCCTGGCCCCTCCTCTTATGTCTGAAGAGGAGATCCGCCGATAGCTCCGGAAATGCGTCAGGAGCTGAACGCCGCCAAGCAAGCTAATCCGTCCCAGCCTAAGGCGGAGCAGGGTATCCCTTCTCCAAGGGGATCATGGAGGAAGTGATTCCCTCCCATGTTAAGCTGCCCGCCATCGAGCCCTACCACGGCTCCTCCGATCCCGACGATCACCTCAGCAGTTTTCGGTCGATCATGGTATTCCATGAGCATCAGACGCGATCCTGTGCCGCGCCTTTCCCTCTACCCTTAGAGGGTCCGCTCGAATCTGGTTCAACGCTCTGAAACCAGGTTCCGTTGATTCGTTTGACGAGCTGAGTCGTCTTTTTATCGGCCAGTTCGTCAGCAGCCGCCGCCACCAACGAAGATCCGACTCCCTCTCTGAAGTTAAGCAGAAAGGGGAGTCCTTGAAAATTACCTTGGCCGTTTCAATAAGGCCATACTGGAGGTGGACCACCTTAATCATGAGGTAGCTATGTCCGCCCTAGCGTGGAGTTTTGAAGGAGAGCGACTTCTACTTGGCGATGAAGGTCAGTTACCCCCCAAACCTCTCCGATATGATGGCCCTGGCAGACAAATATGCCAGAGTCGAAGAATCACGGAGGGCTGCCCGCCGAGCTGGCAAAAAAGAAAGAATCCAAGGGCTCGGACAAGCATCGACCTACTCGCCAGCCAAGCCCACCTCGTCGCCAAAGAGTCTCCCGCCGCCGCCAAGGAATCGCTCCCGAAGCCCGCCTAGGCGTTTGACCGATACACCCGCTCACTGTTCCTAGGGCGCAAATCCTCATAGAGATAGAGTGCCATCTTCCCCGACCAGCTCTCTCGAGGGAACCCAACCCGGAGAGACCCCACCAAGTACTGCCGCTATCATCGGGAGCATGGCCACGATACCGAGGAATGCTGGCAGTTGAAGAACGAAATTGAGAGGCTAATCCAGCGGGGCCGACTGAACCAATTCAGGAGGGCGCCCGAGCCAGGACAAGGGGGTGATCGCCAGCCCGAACTTCAGCAGCCTCCTCCTCCTCCAAATCCATCCGTGATCGGCCATATCAATGTGATTGAAGAAGCCGGTAGTTCGTCGAACTTCAAGAATGATGAAGAAGGTTCGCGCCGAAGAAAGCACAACAGGTGAGCTCTCCTTCTCCGACGATGATCTCCGGGGGATACAATTCCCGCATGATGACGCGTTAGTTGTATCTCTCAATTTAAATAACTATGATGTAAGTCGGATTTTTGTTGATAGTGGAAGCTCGTAAATGTTATGTACCTCGATGTGTTCGCCAAGATGAAATTGCTTGTGGAAAATCTTCGAGCCGTGGACTCCACCTTGATGGGGTTCACCGGCGACGTCATTGTCCCAGAAGGGGTCGTAACTTTGACGGTTCGGATAGGAATATGGCCCCTTGTGGCCACTGTTCACACAGACTTCCTGGTGACCAAGCTTCGGTCGCCCTACAATGCGATATTTGGGAGGCTCGGCCTGATGTCCCTCAGAGCCGTCGTCTCCATTCCGCACCTGTCTATGGAGTTCCCCACCGGGCGAGGAGTCGGTGTTGTCCAAGGAAGCCAAACTATGGCTCGGCAATGTTTTGTCACCAGCCTTCAGTCCAGGATGCCTGAGGTTGATGGACGCTCGGAGGACTTCGCCGAGCAACGAGGAGAACCAGCTGAAGAACTGGAAGAAGTCCCGCTGGACGAAGCCCGGCCCGATCGAACTATAAAGATCGGGTCACTACTGAAAGGCGAGCCCCGGCAAGAACTGGTCGACTTTCTCCGAAGCAACGCCGATGTCTTCGCCTGGTCCGCCTCCGACATGCCAGGAATCAGCCCTGATGTTCTCGTCCATCGCCTCAACGTGGACGAGATGTACCGTCCCGTCAAACAGAAGAAAAGGAGCTTCGCCCCGGAGCGACAGAAAGCTATCGAAGAGGAGGTTGATAAGCTTGTCAAGGCGAACTTCATTCGGGAGGTGAATTACCCAAGTTGGCTATCGAATGTTATCATGGTAAAGAAGTCGAACGGCAAGTGGCGGATTTGCATCGACTTCACCGACCTCAACAAAGCGTGCCCGAAGGACAGTTTCCCTCTCCCCCGAATTGACCAACTTGTAGATGCCACCTCGGGTCATCAGATGCTGACATTCATGGACGCCTACTCGGGCTACAACCAGATCCGGTGGCCCCCGAAGATGAAGAGAAGACCGCCTTCATAACCGACCGAGGTACTTACTGTTACTGTGTTATGCCCTTCGGTCTTAAAAACGCAGGTGCCACCTACCAAAGACTGGTCAACAAAGTTTTCAAAGAGCAAATCGGCCGGAACATGGAGGTATATGTCGACGACATGCTGGTCAAGAGCAAAGAAGCGTCACAGCACATCGAGGATCTCTCGGAAAGCTTCGCAACGCTTCGCAAATGTCGGATGAAGCTCAACCCAACTAAGTGTGCCTTCGACGTTAATTCTGGGAAGTTCCTCGGTTTTATGGTTTCCCAACGGGGTATCGAATCTAACCCTCAGAAGATCTAGGCTCTTCAGCAGATGGCGCCCCCAGCATCTATCAAAGAAGTCCAGCGCCTGACTGAAAGAATAGCAGCCTTCAATCGCTTGTAGCTCGGTCTGCCGAAAGATGCCTCCCTTTCTTCAAAACTCTTCGGTCGGCTAAGAATTTCCAATGGTCTTCCGAGTGTCAGAAATCATTCGAAGACCTCAAAAGTACCTCGGCTCTCCCCCTCTCCTCAGCAGTCCGAATCCTGGAGAAACATTATTCCTGTATCTGGCGGTCTCGGAAGGCGCCATTGGCTCGGTGTTGGTCAGAGAAGAAAATAAGACCCAGAAGCCAATTTATTATGTCAGCAAACTGCTCCGAGACGCGGAAACGAGATATACCCGGATTGAGAAGATGGTGTTGGCTTTGATAACCTCGGTCCGAAAGTTGCGGCCATACTTCCAAGCACATTCTGTGATAGTCCTGACCGATCAGCCCATCAAGGCGGTAGTCCATCGTCCGGAGACATCGGGAAGGATGACCAAATGGGCCGTTGAGCTAAGTGAACACGACATTCGGTTTCAACCTCGTCCAGCCATCAAAGCTCAGGTGCTAGCTGATTTCCTACTCGAATGCACTATCCCGGAGGACGGCTCCACTCCAACTCCCCCGAGCGTCCAAAATCTGACGCCCGGTGGCTCCTCCATGTCGACGGGTCGTCCAACGCCCATTGCTCTGGTGCCGACCTAATCCTCACCAGCCCGGAGGGGCGGCTTTTGAATATGGCGTCCGCTTCTCCTTCCCAGCCTCCAATAACGAGGCCGAGTATGAAGCTCTGCTCGCCGGGCTTCGAATCGCCCGCGACCTTAAGGTGGAGAAGCTGAATGCCTTCACCGACTCTCAGCTGTGGCTGGTCACGTGCGGGGAGTTTGAGGCCGGGAGTCGAACATGGTTCGATATCTCCAAGAGGTTCGAAGCCTACTCTCCCATTTCCCTGAATTTGAAATCATTCAGATTCCGAGATCCGAAAATGTCAGTGCCAACCTATTATCTCGACTGGCAACTGCGGAATCGATGGACGCCGAGCGAAAATTTCATCTGAAGATTTTGGAGAGGCCCAGTATTGCGGAAGCTGACCGAGTGATGCAAGTTGAGGCCGAACCATCATGGTTCGACCCCATCCTGAAGTATCTTAAAGAAGGATCGCTTCCGGCCGATCGAAGAGAAGCTAGAAAGCTAAAGCTGCAAGCCACCCACTATGTGCTGATTGACGACCAGCTCTACAAGCGGTCCTTCTCTATGCCGTTGCTCAGATGCCTTCGCCCATCTGAAGCTGATTATGCCCTTCGGGAGGTACACGAAGAATTTGCGGCAACTATTTGGAGAGCCGGTCTTTATGCCACAAGGTGCTGCGTCAAGGTTACTATTGGCCCACCATGCAAAAGGATGCTGACGACCTCGTCCGAACTTGTGACCCATGCCAAAGACACTCCAGTATTCAGAGGCCCCCTCCGCCAGCCTGGTCCCCGTTTCCTCCGCTTGGCCCTTTGCCAAGTGGGGAATGGACATTCTCGGCCCGTTTCCACTTGCCACGGGACAGCGAAAGTTTTTATTTCGCCATCGACTACTTCACCAAATGGGTCGAGGCGGAAGCAGTTGCTCAGATAACTGAGGTTCGGGCCAAGGACTTCGTGTGGAGATCCATCATCTGCCACTTCGGCCTCCCACAACCATCATTACTGACAACGGCAAACAGTTCGACAATCCGAAGTTCCGTCAGTTCTGCGAGGAGCATGGATCCATCACCGCCTTACCTCGGTCGGGCATCCGCAAGCTAACGGAGCAGCCGAGGTAACTAACCGAACCTTGTTTCAAGGGATCAAAGTTCGGCTCTCCAGAGCCCGAGGCAGATGGGCAGACGAGTTGCACCATGTCCTATGGGCCTACCGCACCACCCCGAGAGTGCCCACGGGCGAGACCCCATTTCGAATGGCCTTCGGCACAAAGGCAGTCATCCCCGTGGAGATAGGACTCCCTTCCCTGCGGGTGGAAAGCTACTCGGAGGAAGCCAGTGACGAGCAGCTCCGCACCAACCTCGACCTGGTAGAGGAGATCAGAGAAAAAGCATGGATCAGAATAGCTGCCTACCAGTAAAGAGTGGCCCGTTACCACGCCTCCAGGGTCAAAGGGAAAGCTTTCTCGCCTGGCGACCTAGTTCTCTCCGTCTCCAAACCGCCAGAGCAAGGAAAGCTAGCTCCGAACTGGGAAGGCCCCTACCAAGTAACGGAAGTCGTCGGACTTGGCACCTACAAACTACAAGATCTAAGCGGGAGATCCATCCCTCGGACATGGAATTCGGACAACCTCCGCAAGTATCATCAGTAGGGTACGTCTTCTACAGGCCCGCCTTCTTAATTTTGTCAACATATTGCTTTCATAATTCTTGACATGATTACCATGATTATATCACCGAAAATCGTAAAGGAAACAGATGCTGCTTACCAATCCTCGGCACAACCGTGTTATCTATTTGAGCAGGAAATCTCCGAACCTCGGTTGGGCCGAGCAACAAATCTCCGAACCTCGGCTGGGCTGAGTAACGAATCTCCGAACCTCGGCTGGGCCGAGCAAAGATCTCTAAAGCCCCGGCCAAGACCGAAGTGCATAAACCTTGGCCAGAGTCGAGGAGTATATTCTACTATTAAGAATCTCGCCAAAGCCGAGGAGTTTTTTCTACTATTGAAGCCTCGACTCAAAGCCAAAACGTACGTCTCGTTATCACGAGCCCCTGCCGACCTAAGCGTTCTCCTAAACTACGTTCGGATTCGGGCCGCTCACAAGCCCCGGCCGATTTAATCGGTCCCCAAAACGCAAGGCACTACTTGATGAGGATAAACATCTTGGGACGGCAGCAAAAACAAAAGTTGCCAAAAAGAACCTCCCTTTCTGTTCATTATAAAGAAAAAGACAAGGAGAAAAAGAAAAGGTAAAAATAGCCTTCACAGAGGCTTACTGTCTCCCCCAGGAGCTGCCGGGTCCTCCCTACGCCGAGTCAGCTCGGCGACTTGCTGACGGAGGGACGCTATCACTCCCTCCTGCCGGTCAATGACCCGATGAAGAGCCTCGGCCTCCCTCGTCGAGACGGCAAGAAATTCCTCGACCGTCTTTTGGAACTGCTCATGGCCCGCTAAAGCTGACGCTAAGGCCATCCCATCGACGGTCACAGAAAAGCGACTCCCCCGGGAGTCCTTGCAGCCGTTGCTGCCGCCGCTCGGCTCTTCAATCGATTGCCCTTCACCATGGGAGGCCATACCTGCTCTCAGGAGCTATCAAAAGACTAACTGAGAGGATGGCAAACACTGGCATCCCTTTCGTCCATATTTATATCGCCCTGGCGAGTATTTCGATCAGTCGAGTCATTAATCCTGACCCGGGGAATTTGCCACGCGTCGTCGCTTCGGCTGGCGCCTGGGAAGCGAAGAGTCGCACCCTCCCGAGGAGGATCGATAAGCATCAGCGGCACGCCCGGAAATTCCCCTCCTTCTCTAGGGACCAAGCTCCCCCTCCCCCCAAGTTTGCCGACCCTCGTGAAATAAATGTTCTTGAAAATCCGCCAGACTCCCTCGAATTGGGCGTCCTCAGAAAGGTGCAAAGAAATAAAGCGCGCCAGCAATCAACATTAACTCGCCTCGCCCGAGGGCGACCGAGTCATAACTCCGAACGCCCCCATGCATCGCTCGTTTACATCAGAATCTATATTCACCACAAGAACCAAACATAATGTCATCATTCTCGGCAACGACCGAGCTATCTGCATCGAATCTCCGTGCCTCGGCTGGGCCGAGCTATGAGTCGAAATAGCATGTTGCAGCCGGTCCAAACGGTCTCCAAGACATAGTTCGGATTCGGACAGCTCACAAGCCCTAGCCGAATCAAGTGGCCTTCAAAACGCCCCTTCGGATTCGGGCAGCTCACAAGCCCCGGCCGGACCGAGCGATGTCTGCATACCTGCTTCGTTCTACGGACAAGATCATGCTTACATCGTGAGCCCGTTGGACCGCCCAGGTCCACTCTCCGACTCAATCATGGACATATTTTTCCTCTGCTAAGGACCGAATATTAGCCTTAGCAAAAGCAAAGCGGCAAGAGCGCTGCCAAAACGTGCTATGGCAAGACATGATATGAGATTAACAATGCAAAAAAAGAAGCAGATGAAAAAGGAAGAGGGAATGAAAATTTTCTTTATTTCCTCATCAATAAAGATTACAACCTCCTGAGAGGAGTTACAAGTGCACCAAAGCACAGAAATAAAAACGAGTGCATAGTTCAGCCGAACTGCTCCAAGCCAGCTTCGGTTAATAATGACATTTCGGCGTCTGGCCCAAGAAATCAGACAAACCACGAACCAGCCAGCTCGCCCTGATAAGTGGCGAGGCCAACCTTCCACGGTCCCTCCGGATGAACTAAGAGATCCAAAAGGAGGCATGACCCGTGGATGCTGATTCTGAGGAACCGGGCAAACTAACCAGCTCCCCTCAGGTGGGATGCTGGGCTGCAGGCCACTGCCCGATTGGGAGAGCTAAGGGACCATCAGCCCCGCGTTGCTCCCAGCTTCTCCTTCCCGTGGCAAGGATTCCCCTCAGAGAAGGGACGAGAATCCAGACCGACGGAGAAGGAAGGCTTCGTGCGTGCTACGGGGGTCGATGCACTTTCTACCCCGCACCCCCCGTAGCGAGCCACAAAGGACACACAGGAAGCGCATATGTGCGCTCTCCGTGTGATCTCTGCGGCCCTCCTGTGCGCTCTCCATATGATCTCCGAAACTCATCCCCTGAGGATGAGCCACTCTCCAGCGGCTCCATCACCCCAACTGTCCGAGGACGACGACTTGCAAAAGGTAAGCTCGGTCCTCCCACTCTAAGCCCCAGAGAGACGGGCATCATGAAAACCTTCACAATTCACAGGGAAGAAAACTCGGGATGGCCCAACACGGCCCCTCTTTCCCCTTTTTATAGGCGAAGGTGAACCGAGGGCGGCTATCAGAGCAGAAAGCTCCGAGATTCAAAACGCCTAACCCACGCCACCACGTGGCCTCCCGGGATGAAAACAGCGCCCCTCGTTGCGCACCAAGCGCGTCGCCCGAACCATGACGCACGCCAAAAGATTTTCTCTGATCCCGGATCACGAGTTTTAAATGCAGAAAATCGCCTGCTGATCTTGCGGATACGGGCAGACCTGGGAGATCGTCCAGTAAAAACGACATCCTCCAATGGCGAATAAGTGCTTGCGTCATACGCCAGAACAACCTGCATTGGAAAAGATCAACCTAATAAACACCGAGCCAGGGATTCTCGAGGTACGGACCTCATCTTTCGGCCCCAGCCGAGCTATCGTCTATCGCCTTTCGGCTTCTCCAGCCGACCTAACGTGTTTCTCGGCCCCAGCTGAGCTATCGTCTATCACCTCCGGCTCCTCCAGCCGACCTATCTTGTTTCTCGGCCTCAGCCGAACTATCGTCTATCGCCTTCCGGCTCCTCCAGCCGACCTATCTTATTTCTCGGCCCCAGCTGAGCTATCGACTATCGCCCTTCGGCTCCTCCAGCCGACCTATCTTATTTCTCGGCCCCAACCGAGCTATCGTCTATCGCCTTCTGGCCCCTCCAGCCGACCTATCTTATTTCTCGGCCTCAGCCGAGCTAACGACTATCGCCCTCTGGCTCCTCCAACCGACCTATCTTGTTTCTCGGCTCTAGCCGAACTATCGTCTATCGCCTTCCGGCTCCTCCAGCCGACCTATCTTGTTTTTCGGCCCTAGCTGAGCTATCTCGCTTCTTGGCCTCGCCCGTCAAGCTGTCCCTATAGCTCGGCCCAGTCCGAGCGATATCAACCCCCTCTGCGGAATTCGGCGTGGGAAAGCTTAAATCCTTAAGATTTAAAACAGAAATCATATCTGAAAGTGGCCTAGGACCCTGAGGCCTATGCTCCCACCAAATCCCGAGATATTAACAAGCTCTCCCAGCCATCGATCCTCTAACTAACCGGATACGAATCCTATCGGTCTTATAACAGACTGGATTCAAATCTCAACAGCCTTCGAACCCACGACGCCCCCTAACAATCAGGTGATCCTCTATAAATACCACAGCCCCAGACCCCCTGAGGTAGGCGGTCTCCCCTTGCGCACTTGCTCACTCTCTCTCTCTCTCCCTCTCTCTGCCTTTGCTTCCGTCATTGCCGCTCCGTTCGGAGCCCTTGGAGGAAACTCTCCGACGAGAGCCTTCTCCTCATTTTTGTCGACTGTTGATCTCGACTGACTTGAACGTCGGAGGGTCTTCCACAGAGGGCCACCCCAATGCCTTCTCGCGTGAGGACTGTCTTGCAGGTCCGTCCAGAAGGAAGCCCATCTCGAAGCCCCTTCGCGCCCGATTCGGAGGACGGATTTCAGCAGTAACAATATCCAATTCAACAACCAAGCCTTCTATATTCCAGCTTAAATGAGTAATATTACCAATTTCCTCCCTAACAACACCAATGGTTGGCTCACTTGCATCACAAGCCCTCTTATGAATATTGCATGAGTAAAAAAGGCCTTTTATTTTAGATTGCAAAATGTCCATTATAGTGATAATATCAAGAAGAAACATGGGAGACATATGGTGTTATAGCCCCTTAATATTCACTTTTGAGAGAATATTATGATTTCTGTAATTCAAACACTTAATAGGTTCAGAATGCCGATGAAAGATGTTATGCTTTAACTTCAACTCCTTTCGACATTTTTAGTAGAAAAAAAAAATAAACATCAAAATCAAGTCATTTAGCATGCATATGTGAAAATTATTATTATACAAAACTGTGTTGACAAGGAATCACTTAGGAGAAGAGCAAGATGTACAGGAGGGCAAACAAAAGAACAGAATATGCAAAAAAGAATATAATAAAGAAATTAAAGAGGGCATGTTTTGGATTACGTTTCTACCCTATTTGAAAGTTCAAATTACTTTCTGAAATCAGAATAATATCAAAAAAACATGAGTTCCTTATACCAAGAGAATCAGGATTGCCCCTTCTGGCTGATCGAGGGAAACCATCACATGGAAATAGAGTACCATGAGCATTCAGACAATGACTTGAAGCATATGAAGTTGCACAAAACTCCTTCGGATGGCATGAAAGATGCTAACAACATCGCAAAGAATTGTGCAGGAAGACAGTATGCATTTGAAATGAAGGAAATATCATGAACTTTATGCAAGCTTAATGTGTTGTGCTCCATAAGGCATAAGCCCTAAAGCGGTCACTAAACATCATAAGCTATCTGAATTTCAGTAATGTACCATCAAATGCCATAAAAATCTGAACTAGTGATATGCTTTAGCATCTACAGAGGGTGGATGCATTATCATGTCATACTGTCAAATGATTAGTGTAAGGTGGAGGGTCCCGTAGCTTTAGACAACCGTGAGTGAGATTCCTTCTATTTATTTTATTCACTTTCTTTTGATATTGCCTTTAATTAATGTTAAATTATAAAACAAATGAAATTGCTTCTGAACTAAAATTTGCATTATGATTAAAAAAAAATCTGTGCTGTTTATGTTGATTGTCGTATGCTCATTACCAGTCATGCTTGATTTAGCTTAAGAAGATTGATCAAATTACACTCAGATGGTCAAAACTTTCCCATTTCTTGCAATGAAATAATTAAAGCTGATTTAAATTGCAAGGAAATAATACCTTCAACATATGTGTAAACAGGCATGCGGCATTATAGTGTTAGTACGTTTCAAAACTTGGACAAGTATTGGACAGTAACAATGCTTACAACAGGGTGGTATAAGAGGGACAGGATTCAATCTAACTCGTTGAAGATTTTTCCTTTTTGTTCCCTAGAAGTTCGTTCCGATGAATCTGAATTTAAATTGCCCTTTCTGAATGGGAATCGCTTTTAGTGTGACCATAAAAGTTCACAATCCGATTTGAAGGCTATAAATCTCGCATAAAACAACAGCGATCTGTCTTTATATCAAATTCAAAAAAGAAGGAAATCGTATCATATTCCCAATGACGAACCAAAGGCTAGGGCAGGGACAAGCGTCACAACTGAAAGTAGCATAAAAGCGTAAATTGATCTGACGGTAAATACCTAAAACCGACAACATCTTCAATAGATCGCACGTATAAAGACGAAAATGAGTTCAAATTTCAACAAAGAATTTTTTTTTTCAAAAAAGGATCTTTTTTTTCAGAGCATTACCCGACGTGGAGGCGTTGCGTTCTCGAACAACAAGGCATCGGGCTTGTCCGCAAGAACCCCGGATTTGGTCCACGGCAAGTCATCCCGCAGCGGCATGAATAGAGATTGTCCATATTGTCCGGAATCCAAGTCCACCTCTTCACAAGCAAACTGACGTGATCCATCCCCAGCGCCGCGCAATTCCCACCATCGACCTCCTGTATCGCCGAGGCGTTGACCGTCCATCCCTTGTACTTCTCCCTGAACCGCGCGCACCCGACCTCGGAGTCCCACCGGGCGAAGGCGATGGCGAGATCGGTAAAGGGTTCTTTGGGGCGGGAGCCGAGGGATTCGGTGGTGGTGGCGGTGGCGGAGGAGGTGGAGGCGTCGGAGGAGGTGGAGGTGATGGGGGACGAGAGGGAGGGGAACTCGAGGAAGCCGGTGACGAGGAGGAGGAGGAGGGCGACGGAGGCCAGCATCGGGGCGAGGTAATTGATGGGCTTTAAGGGGAGCATGGGGCGAAGAGAAAGAGAGAAGGCCGGCTCTTCTTTCTTCCGCCGAGAGGGGAGAGATGACGAAGACTTGGAAAGTTCACATTATTTTTCCGGGGAAGGGAAGGAGGAGGCAAGCAAATGGACGGTTCGGACTTTAGGATCTGGTCTTAGTATCCGGTTTCAGGTAGGTAGCCGGCGAGGTGAGCGAAGGGGGCGGTGCGCGGATCTAGCGAACCGCTTGCATCGCTGGGCACGTGAGGTGCACACGAGTGAGGACTGGTCTAGCTAGCACCTCAAATACATGAACGTGGCGCTGGTACGATAAAATAGAATTAATTGAGGATCCTTAAAAAATTTTAAAAATTATTAATTAAATAGATTGATTAGAGGTTTCAAGTAGCAACAAAAATAAAAATAAAAATAGATTTGATGTGACATTAGGGTTGAATGTTATGGGTTTAATATATATATATATATATATATATATATTAAATGTAAAGCTAGATATATTTGATCCTCTTTGAATCTACAACGAAGAGCCTTATTTATTGGATTCTTATGTACTGAAATATTTTTTTTATGTAATAATAATAATAATAATAATAAAAGATGATAGATGATGTACATCACCTATGAATTAGCTCGAAACATTTTTATCTTATTCAAAGAAATATCGAGATGACATTTAATAAGCCATGTCAATCTAATGCTTATTATTTATGTGTAGGAGTTGGTAAATGCACTTTATTTTAATAATGTTAAATATTTAATTTTTATTATTTTAATTTTGCACAACATTTTTATAGTTTCATATGAAAATTAATGAACACCTATTATTTATGATGATTCATCAATCTGATACAAAATTGACAATGAACTTCATGATAACCAAGGGATGTGGTTAACATCTAGCATCCTTACAACAATCATCATTGGCAACATCAGACTAATCAACTAAAAGATAATATAGTGAATGATTTATTGCAATAATTATTGCTGCTTAGTTTATATTTTATATGTATACTATTTTATTTTTTTGAAGATATTAATAGCATCTTTGTTACATCTGCCACAATGGCTAGAGAAAACCTAAGCTTTTTTTTGTTCCAATAGAGTCCAAGGTTTGAACTCCCTTTCTCCTAAGAAAACACCAAATGAGAAAAGATTATGTACCTTGATGCAAATTTAAGCAACTAGTAGAGGAGCAGTCCAAGCCCTAGTAACTAGTACCACTATTGCTTTGTATTATAAATTTATAAATTATAATAAAGTCTTTTACCTTTGCAAATGTATCTAAAAAAACTCAAACACCTAACAAGTTAGAGGGCCTTCATATATCTAGCATTGAAGAACAAACTGTTTGCTAGAGAGGTATATGAGAAAAAAAAAAAAAGGCTAACTTATGATTAAGATCCAAATTTTATATAATCTTGCATCGATTTATTGTTATCATGAAAATCTTATTTTTAATATATATATATATATATGGTTTCATGGGCGTTCAATGTAATTTTGAGATAGATTGTTATTTAGAATGCTGAAACGGGACTCTTGGCTATCATCTTAACATCTCAATTAATGCAAACAATCTAAATTTATAACTTTAATTTTAATATTTTTATTTTTAAATTTGCATGTAAGATACAAGCTGCAAATAATCCTTTGAACATGATCAACTTGAAACCTTTTGTTTCAGCTTATTTCGGTGACGGCTGCAATTTTATAATTTTTATGAAAGTCGTTTAAGAATCTATGATATGACTTAGCAATATAATAAATTATAATTTAAAATCTTAATTATTAAATCATACAATTGGTCCTTGTTATTATAAATTCTATCAAGTTTAATAGGATTTACAAAACATGATTTTTAAACTAAATTGCCCCATTATAAACAATATTATTTTTGATTAAAACTATTATAATTAATATCACATTAATAATTAATAGAATATGTATTGATACTATATTAATTATAATATATTTATATTTATAAATAAGTACTAATGCGGAACTCGATTCATTTGCAAACGAATTCCACAGCCAAGCGGAGCCTGGACGTCTCTTGCTGCGTCTCTGTTGCCTCGGAGACCGATAAAGCTTGGTGCCGTTCTCGTTTAGCGCTTCCGTCGGTGACCGCAGCGAAATGCCTCACAAGAAGAAGCAGCAGCAGAAGGCGAAAGCCAAATCGGACGCGAAAGCAGCTCCGAAGCTCCAGATATCTGCGGATAACGAGCGCCGTCTCCGCCGGCTCCTCTTGAACACCGAGAGGCCGGCACCGGCGGCAACCGCCACTGCTGACACCGCTTCGAGAGCTCAGAAGGCGAAGAGGCTCCGGAGCATCTACGATAAACTCTCTCTTGAAGGCTTCTCCGCCGATCAGATCGAACAAGCTCTCTCTGCTCTTAAGGTCGATTCCGTATTCGTTTTTTTTTGGCACATTTTTTTCTCCTCATATCACCAACTTCCTTTTCTTAACATTGGTTCAAGAAACACAAAATGCTCTTTTTTTTTTGTTTATTTATAGTTTTTAATGCGATTGTATAAAACGTAAAGAATATTCTTGTACATGTGGGTTCAAGAAACTTGTATTGGGTTTTTTTTGGATCTCTTTTCCTCGTTAACGCGATTAAATTTATGCTGAAGGGGAAAGATTTAGCTAGGGAAATTATTTTTGCTCTCGCGAGCTTCATTTGATCAACTATATTTGTGAAGTTCTAATCCGACTTCTGTACATGTTCCGGTGCTGTTTATACGATCACAACCTTCTGGTTCATGAATTAGGGATTTTATCTGAATTTGAAGCCCGAGAAAGATTCCATGGCTTAATTTGCTTGATTCATTTTGTGACATCTCTAATTCGTTGATCCGTAGTTTTCCTTTTTTTTTTTTTTTTCCTTCTTTGCTTGGACGATGAGAAGCTTCAATTTCTTGATTAGGGGTTTCAACCTCGACTTTGTGTTCCTGAAGAACTTAATGGCCGATATTTGATTTCTTGAAAATCTTTAAAGTGATTAATTTGCCTGCGTAAAAAAAAAAAAAGCTAGGTACTTGTCATTCAGTGCATATGTAAAACAATTGTTTCTTTCAATCATAGGAGGGTGCAACGTTTGAGACTGCTCTGGATTGGTTATGCTTTCATATTCCTGGAAATGAGCTTCCTCTAAAGTTCTCAAGTGGGGCTTCTTCATCTACTCACGAAGGTATTCATTGTTTATGCTATCATGTGACAAGCATATCTGTTTCTTTTTTATTATTTTTTTCTGGCTGATGCAGGTGAGTATTATGTTCAGTTGTTATTCTAATCTCTTAATTGTTTTTATTTTTTGTTTTAAACTTATGCACGAAAGAATCAACATGGAGTGCATCTTTCACTAGTATATTGATGTGCATCTAGTGATTTCTCATGCAGAAGCAGAAAGATCAGTTAAAATCATATCTACAGCTCGGGATGATTGGGTTCCTGAGCAACGTCTACTAGATGAACCAAAAAAAGACATTCCTAGGGTTTCTGTGGTGATTAAAACCCAACGTGATGAGGAGTCTCTAGATTTGGGAAAATCACATAAGGATTGGATACGACAATACATGGAACAACAGGAAGATGAGGAACAACAAGAAGATGAGGAACAACAGAAAGAGGTATATGGATCACTTCAATATATTGTTATAACAAGGTTTCTGAATGCTAAATGTACCCCTTGTCAGTGACAAAATTATTGGATTTGCAATGATGTTTATGAGATGGAACTGTTATAAGTTGTATTATGAGTTTTGGGTTGACCATAATAGTAGTATGAGTAAGCTCAAGATTTAGCAGATAGATTAGAAATCTGACAAAGCAATTTATAAAGTTTTGTGTTAGTAATGTTCAGTAAGTGATTGACAATCATATGATTTCAGCTCAAACATCATAATTATTTAATGAGTTTCACAGTTATTTGATTTTAGTTTCACCTTTTCTCTTGTTATGTAATAATGCCTGTACAATGATTTCATGCCAGATATATTAAAGGTAAGGTATCGTTTACCAATCTTCATGCTTACCTGGCGAAACTTTTATGTTCTACAAAGAGACGTGATATGGTTTGCACCTTCATTACTAAGTAGGTCACATCTCTGTGAGGTCACCGTTTAGTATTTGGCTTCCACAACTTAGTGCATGTGTTGTGTATACCTGCTGTAATTTGAATGGAATTTCTGAAATGACGGTTGCATAGAGTTCTTAGGGGAGGATCATATAATTATATTTTTTGCTTTAATTAATTTACCATTTGTTGTTACTGATACATATGGTACTAGGAGGATGATCCAAACTCTCGTGCTGCTTCTATTGCTAAAGAATACCATCACGCACTGTTAGGAGCAGTAGAAGCCAAAAAGAAAGGGAACAAGAAAAGTCAGGATCAGTTTGGGAAGATTATTGGCAAACTCAAGAAAGAAATGTCTATGCTAGGTTTTACCTTGTAGTCTCTTATCTTAAAGCTTCTTGCTTCCTTGTTCTGAATGCTTCTCAATAAATTTTCTGTGCAGGACTGTCCAATGACATTTTGATGTCCGGGTTGCAGGACGAATTTCCTTGTTTATCTTCGGAGGAGATGTCATGTGATTCTACAACTTTAATATCCAGCAATTCAAAAACACAAGATAATGCAGGTGATCGGGTAGATTTTGCTGCAGTTGAAGGCAAACAAATGGTCAATACAAACATAAGTGAAAGCTTTAGTCTGAAGGAGTTTGAACATGCTGTCAGTCATCAGGGTGAAGCTACTAGTGAGGGTGGTGAAAATAAGGAGGAACAAGAGGAGTTGGAACTTGATAATCTATTTTCCGAGGATTTGTCTTCTGGTGTAGCATCAGCCCCTGAATTCTTAACACAACAAAAGAAGGATAAATTGGCACAATTTGCATATGGACAGGCTTTAGGAAACATTGATGAAATATGGAAGAAGGTAACTGCTTTCAACATCATTCTGGTTTAACATGTCTAAGTAACCAGGGTCAAATGATGATTTCTAGAAATTATCACATCTGCAAACTGGTCTCTGCACAATGAGTTATTTGTTTAAAGAAACCAGTAGGCCATTGTCATGTTCTTTGTACAATATAAAAGATTTGCATTTAACTCTAAGGGTTTTTCCCTCGGCATGCATGTGCTCCTCTCTCTTTCTCTCTCTCTCAATCTAGGAGAGGCTATTCCCCATGTTGTACCCTTCCAACCCCCACCTAGGTTAGACCCAGGTCCTTGGGCAGACTGAGCCACTGCTTGTGGAACTGGGATTTATGCATGGGTGGGGTTAGAAACAAGGGCCAATGTCCTCTGGAATTGAATCCTGCCCCTTGCCTGGCAAGGGTACCATCAGAACCAAGATTCGGTGTATGCATTTACTAACGTTGTGCAATATTTTCTTCATTACAGGGAGACTCAGGAAGAATCCCCAAGGCTGTTCTGCAAAAGTTGTGCCAGAAACTAGGTTGGGAACCACCCAGATACAGTAAATTATCTGAAAAGGAAGACAAGTTCATATATTCTGTTAGTGTATTGCGTACAGCAACTGGCCGAGGTAAGAGCCGGAAAGCTGGAGGTTTGATCACCATCCAACTACCTGATCATGATGAAGCCTTTGGTTCTGTTGAGGTATGGACTCATTCAAATGACAGTCTCCACTCAATTTACAAGTTGCAACTGAAGAATGCTTATCTTTCAATGCTGCTTCTTTGCCCATACATTATTTGAGACAATTTTTTATTCATCATGCTTTCTAAAGTCAACACACTCCAAAAGAAACTTATCCTATATTTTTCTTTAATTATTACTGAAAACAAGAACATTATATGTTGATGATGCTCTGTAGTTTGACCAAGGATGCAGTTTAGCTCCCATTTGTTCACCTATCATGTTCACAATGGCTACATCTATTGTATCCTATAACTACCGTGAAATATACTGCAAGAATTTTCTCTCCATTTTGTAAGTAACTTTTTATAAACAATGATACTTGTTTCCAGGATGCACAGAATAAAGTGGCAGCTTTTGCCCTTTGCCAACTTTTCCCTGATCTTCCACTTCCCCAAATGCTTAGGGAACCATACTCTTCATTTGTTTCAAAATGGCAGAAAGGTAAAAATTATTTATTGAATGCCATATATATATATATATATATATATATATATATATATATATATATACTTCCAGATCTGTTGAGGGCTTTTATTTCTGCACTCTTAATTTTTCTATTTCAAATGTATGAATGGTCAGATGAGCTGTCAAACAAACTGGAAGATAGTGAGGATGTTCGTAGAGCGGGCTTCGTCAATTCATTATTGAATGCTGATACATCACAGCCAATGTTTTCCATGGATTCTAAAATTCTTTCTGATGGTGAAAAGATGGTAGAACCTCAAAATCTAAAAGTATCTCATGATGATCCCTCTAAAAAAATTAAATCCATGTCGTCAGTTTATACAGGTATCTATCATTGTTGGAGAAGTCTTTTTTTTTTTTAATTTCACGAGGTTAAGCCCCTTGTCATTGGGTTATCATTGGGTTAAGCCCCTTGTCATCAATTCTTAAAGATTATTAAAGTCTTCTTTTCATACAAACAATTATTATAGAGTTTCTAACACATAGATGTTTCCTTTCTAAAAATAAAATCATGGTAGCTTTTCATGGACTTGACACTAAATGCTTGATATTCCTTTTTTTGTATAAAAAAGGGGCCTGAAATCTCTTTCATAAAAAATTTGCACATGCAAACTTTGTTGGATTGCATCGGGATTTTCTTCACTTATGAGTTTCTCTATCTATCTCTTGCAAGGGAATGATTTGAAAGTTAGCAAAGAGATGGATTTTGTACTTTTTCTTTCAGATATTCGTTTTGTTTACATAACAATAACAGCAATAATACGACCTTAAAAATTCTAAACCAGTTGGGACCGGCTGTATGAATTCTTATTCTTCATTTTTCTTAGTTTAGAGCCATGCTTTTTATAAGATGCAAAGATATTAATTTATTCTTTAATATTTCCTTTTATGTGATTTTTAGTTTATCTCTATCCCTTTTTTTTCTACTTGTATTAGTACTAGTGCATCCCTATACCTATGCTATATATGCCTACATTATTTAAGTTGTCATTCTCTCAATTTACCCGTAACTGGTGCTATATCGATTTTTTTATGTATGACTTCATTTTTTATTTTATCTTTTCTTGTATTTACATATTTATTTTGTTTACATGAGTCCAAATATTTTTTTATTGTTTAAAACATCTATTCTTATTTGCTTCCATTCTAAATGTACCAACTTAAGTCAGAAACATGATTCAAATTTTCATAATTTTGAAAATATAGTACCTAAGACACTTATAACCAGTTACATATTTTGATGAATTAATAATATATAAACTGGCAGTAAATAACATCTAATATGTTAGAAATTAGGAATTTAGGACATGTTAAGCCAGTAAACATGTCATCTAATGCTAACTTCAATAGTTATTGTCGCATTCATGTCTTTTGTTCATGTCATCCCTTTTGTGGAGCATTTGGTAAGCAGCTATAACCATCAAGCATTGTTATGGTTCCTCATTTGTTAGGCATTCCACATAACTTCCAGGTGTGTGTGGTAAGCACGACACATGATTACACCTTACAAACGTTGCTGGTTCCATGAATTGTGGTACCACATGTGTTCCACAAGTTCGTTTGCAATAGCCCTGCTATAGCTGTGGGTTATTTATACCTTGTTACATGATGATTATAATGTCATCGAGCTTCCCTTTGATGATGGTCATAGCTGGACGCTCCAAAAAGGAATTGAATTGAGTCCCATCGGATTGATAAATGACTGTGAAGTGTACCTTGATTTGCATCCATTATGAGGGAAAAAAAAGACAAAAACTTCCAGCCATATTATTGATCATATTAAAAGTTCTCTAGGAGTTTTAAGTTGATATTCATTATCCAGTTGTTGGTCATGGTATTGTTGCTCCACCTTTGACATTTAATGAGGACCATTAGGTGTTTGACATTTAATAGGTGGGTGATATCGGGACTTTAAAAAAGCCTCTTCTTGTATTTCTTGATCTTGCTTTTATATATTGTTACATTCAAATGAATAATCAGTACCTTTTATCTTGATACCGACAACTCATTGGCAGCCAATATGTGTTCTTTGTGTCGCTTTTGCTTATAGTTGATTAGGATTGCATGTGATGTTTGTTGTTTAATTTGAATGGCACGTGTCTTATGTATTTATGTGTGAGAGAGAGAGAGAGAGAGAGAGAGAGAGAGAATGCGTGTAGTTTGTACTGACCATTTCATCTCATTGCACTTCTCTCATTAATTTGACAAGCTATAATAGGATCAGTTTGTGTGTGATATGTGTATATGGTTGAAATTAATTGAAAATGGTCATGCTGGAGTAATGATGATAAGTTGGTGGGCATGTTCTTCGGAGGGTAAAGTTGTAGAATTTGTTTATTAATGCTGGTACAGAACAGAGGCTCAGCACACTTCCATACCAACATGTGGTACAGATACTGAGCTGACTCCAAAAATGTTACCATGTTCTGGTATGGTGATGTACCATAGTGTACCATACCAGAACAAGACTTGATATAGACTTAAAAAAATATTCTTAGGTCTGAACTTCTTGCCATCTTTGTCTTTATAGAGTGATCAAATGATCATCAGTGGTTTCTCTCTTCTTTTTATTGGCCTTTAATGTACTTGAACATTCCTATCTTTATTGGTTTGCAATGAAGTTCTATTACTGATTACTTTTTCTATGGGTGTCTTGTTTGTTTACTCTATTTATTTATTTATTTTATGGTGTGTAGGAATAAATTCTACTGAAGAGGCAGAGAGCATTTATTTGAAAAAAGAACTAGAGGATAAAATGAAGCTGCCAAAATACATGGTATCTGCTTGACCTGACATATTTTGTTACAATGCCATGAGCAGTCTATTGCATTATATGAGCAAAGAACTTTTTAGTTCTTTCTCAGAGTACATATTTTTGAGATCCTATGCAACTTGTCATGTTTAATGCTGATCTATAGCTTTTGTACTAACTTTACACCTATATATCAATATGCAACTGCACATCTACAATGAGATATACAAAACATGGCACATGATACTTGCTTTGAACAATGACTTATGTACCTCTTGAAATTTCAAGTCACAAGTTTAATCCTGATTTTTTGAAAGCTCTATTTCATCCATAATTCATCTTTTTAATGTAGAAAATGCTGGAAGCTAGGGCTGCTCTACCTATAGCTAAGCTTAAGGATAGTTTGCTACACTTGCTAAATGAGAATGATGTGATCGTTGTTTGCGGGGAAACAGGTTGTGGTAAAACAACACAGGTACAATGTAATTATTTTTCATTTTTGATGCTATGATGATAGTCATGATATATTTAAGAAAATACAGCAAAAATTTTTGTCCACTTCGGGGAAACATGTAGTTAACATACAAGAAGAAAAATTGTGAAGAACTTCCCCTTGGATAGTTGAAATCATTTCTCTAGGCAGAAAAATTTCCATGAATAAATTAAAACCTTAATCCTTAGGAACCAACATGTAGTGATCTTTTCTTGCTGTTATGATAGTGAAAAAACTTAATTTCTTACTTTTTATTCTCAAAAATCTTGGACAGTCTATCTTATCCAAAAGTTTTGTGAAATCATATGAGGAAATGTAAATACGATAGCATTGCTTGAAGTCTCTGAAGGATAAAGGGTCTCCCATTGTTCTGAAATATTATTTAGTCTTGTTGACAGCATCATGTGATTGAAGGGATTGATAAAAGTCATCTAAATTACAAAGTAGATGGTAATGCCGAAGGGGATATTTATGATTATTTCCCTTTGTGACTATATGTATCTTTGATGATGTTTGGTTGATAGGAAAAACACATTCATGAGATTTCATAGGGGGATGTTACATGAAAATGTGGCATGTGGTTTAATGTTAGGAATGGGGTCAATCAAACCGTCTCAAATTAGGTGGTTTGGGGCAAACTAAATTGAACCAGCCTGAAATCGGAATGGTTCGGCCTCTTGGTTCGGTATGAAGAGTGAACCATCTTGAACCACCCGTACCGACCTCATATCGGCATATGGAATCAAATTATCTGGTATGGCCGGATTCAGGGCGGTTCAAAGGTTGGAGCCTTTTGGTCCACTTGACAAGTTTGGTATGGTACGCTCCGTATTGTATTATACTAGTTCGGTACCGATTTCTGGTATGGTGAACCTTAGTTAGGAACATATTTTTTTGTTATAAAAGAACCATATAAGGAGGTTTTATCAGAAAGATCTGGGTCTTAATAACATGCCTTTTTAGTATCTGCTGACAAGTTGGATATATATATATATATATATATATATATATATATATATATATATATTATGTTGATGGATGCTGAGTGTGTTTATGGTGGACAGTGCAGGCTATTGATTCTAAGAGCAAAATAGATCACACGCAAAACCTTTGTCAGAAGATTAGTGTTGTTCTAAATATCTAATCGACAACTTTTTGCAAGAATCCTTGTCTAACGTGGAGATCACACAGCTGATGCATTATTTCCTTTTGCAAGTAGCAACATAAAAGCTACAAGGACGAGGAACAATAAGACCATTTGAAATATATTTGTGTTGCCAGGGCTTGGGTTATCTCTCTCTACTGTTTCAACTACTAGTCTATGCTTATGATTTGTCTCTATTTAATAACTTAGAAAGGGAATCTATGTAATGTCAACATCTCAAATATAGATTTGGTAAAAAAGTAGAGTCAATATGTAACCCACGGTTTGTTATATTAATGCATATTGCCTCATGTAAGGCATACCATACCATACCGGTAACAAATTGATACTCAGTATAGGGGTGTATAGTGTTGATACACCGAACTAACCTGCTGACATTGTACCAACATGGAAACTAATATGCATACCAAATACAGTATTGCAAATCTTAGTTTAACCTTCCAAGTATTGCCATACTAAGCCAAACTGCTCGGTTCGGTCCGAATAGAATGGAACTCGGTACAAATTGCCCTTTCGGTTTGACAAACAATATGTCTCCATTTTTCTTTTTTTAATGTGACATGTAGGGGTGACAATTAGGTCGGGTTCGATCATAAATGGATCAAATCTAATGCTGGCCACTTAATATATGGGTCAAGATAGGTAAACCTAATTCAGACCCAAATCTATTTGACCCTAACCCAAACTTATTTATTATAGGTTGAATAAATGGGTCTGGTCTAATGCCACCTCTAGTAGTATACGAGGTTGAGAGCCGCACATGAGCTCACATCAACTCTCTTTTCTCCTCTCTTATTTCAATACAAGATCATTTAAGTGTTTCCCTCTTTTCTTTCTTTATTTACTTAAGATTTCTCATGAAAATAAAAGAAAAATTTTCATTCAAACTTAACAAAAATATAAAAAAATCAAATTTCTTAAGAATAAAAAGTTAATTCTCTCTTTTACGACCAAATTCGGAGAATTTTAGGAAATAGTGCCATCGCAAATATTAAGTTCAAATGCTTTAACTTTGCGTAAAAATCTTAGAAAATTAATTTAACTTATGAATGATGATAAAGTAAAATATTGAGAAAAACCATTTAAAAAATGATTCATAAGGATTTAGTCAATACTTGATTAAACTTATAAGGTTTTCAAACTTAGTTAGGATCATGATACTGGTGAACCTTACACTGACCTATGCCAACTTGATTTATAACTCATCAAAACTATAAAATTAAACTTGCTATAAAATCTTAAGGATGGAATATTTCTTAGAATCCAAACAATATCAGAAAAATCGAATTTCTGAAGAATAAAAGGCTAACTCTCGCCCTCAAGATCAAATTCAGGGAATTTTAGGAAATAATGCTATAGCAAACATCAAGTTAGAATACTTTCACTTTGCATAAAAATCCTAGAAAGTCAATTTAATTTAGAAATGATGACAAAACAAAATATTGAGGAAAATTATCTTAAAATATGATTTATAAAGATTTAGTCAATACTCGATTAAACTTAAAGAGTTTTTAGACTTAGATAGGATCATGATAATGATGAACCTCACAACGACCTATGCCAACTTGATTTGCAACTCATCAAAACTGTAAAATTAAACTTGCTATAAAATCTTAAGGTTAAAATATATTTCTTAGGTTTCAAACAATCATGTGTTGCTAGGCTAAGAGTTGGGCTGTTTTTTTTTAATGAGGAGATCTCTAGTTTGGTGACACATCATAGTATGTATCTTAAGAAACACGTTTTAATTTTGGGATTTTATGTCAAGCTTAATTTTATTATTTTGTTGACTTGTGGATCAAGTTGACATAAGTTAGTGCGAGGTTCACTGTTATTATAATCCTGTCTAAATCTGGAGACCCTGCTAAGTTTGATCAAGTATTGACTAAAGCTTTACAAATTATATTTTAAGATTAATTTTTTAATATCTTATTTTTTTATCATTTCTAAGTTAAATTAATTTTTTAAATTTTTATATAAAGTGAAAGTGCACTAACTTGATATTTGCTAAAGCAATATGTTTTGAAATTAATTTGTTATTGAGAGGAAGATTTGACTTTTATTTTCAAGAAATTTGACTTTTCTGATATTTTTGTTGAATTCAAATACAAATATTTCATTATTTATATGATAAATCTTAAGTAAATGAAAAGGAAACTTAAATGATTTTAAATAAAAATAAGAGATGAAAGAGGATGTGAGCTCATGAGGCTCCTAGCCTCATATACCACATAAAAAGGAAAAAAATAAAAAAAATCATAAAAAAAGTCAAATAATTGCAAAAAGGGCCGAACTAGTGGTACACTGTCGGTTTGGTTCAGTTCGGATTGGTGTTGAACTGGCCTGATCGGCGGTATGCTGCATGTTCGGTTGGTTCGGTACTGAATCAAGCCGGTCTGGTATTGGTTCGGCATTGGTTTGCAGTTCTAAGGACCTTGTTAGCAAGGGACATAACAGTGCTGTAATTATATTGTTCAAAGAAATTTTTGTAGGTGTTTGGCCTATAATATCTAATCATGTTTTTAGAATGATGTTATGATGTTATGATGAGTATGATTGCACCCACCCCTCTAGAACTAAAACTTTCTGCCTGCTGTACTTAATCTTTTCATTCATTGGTATATTTTTTTTAATTTTTTTACTTCTTTTGCAGAACATTATTGTGATCATTTTCTAACCACTCAATACTTGCAGGTTCCGCAATTTATTCTAGATGACATGATTAACTCAGGGCTAGGTGGATTTTGTAACATTGTGTGCACGCAACCCGGAGATTAGCAGTATGGTTAATCCCTGTTATTATTCTTGATTGACTCTTATACCTTAAGTTGTATTTTATCATGTATAAGTTAGATATTGATTGATATGCTCTGGTGTAGTTTTCCTTATTGTGCGGTATGGTTGAAATGAACTTTGATTTAGTGCCTTAAGATGATTTATTCTTGGAGATGATGCTTACACATGATGCTATGCACTCAGACATGATCTTCATGATGATTCTTATTTCATTTATTTTTGTATTATGAAAAGCCATCCTGCTTCTTTTTGCACTAACTATTGCGTACATTGACATTCATTACTAGATCGTATACTAACTTATATCTATTTGCATAGTGACACTATTCTCCTAATTATTGGGGAAAATTCTTGAATTATTCTCCATTCCTTGCTTTGTCTGAAGGATTCTCCGAACTGTTCGGATGCATTTGAATTAATCAAGAATCATATGGTTTTTCACATTTTTAACAATTTAATGAATTAATCTGAACAGTGCATGGCTTAAATCAATCATATAGCTGTCAGCATTTATGAAGAACAATCATATACAACATTATTACAGATGTCTAAAACTATTTCTGCTCTCTAATATGAGGAGATAGAATAGTGACATGAGATAGAACCTGAATTAACCTCATTTTTATTAATGTCTGAAGCCTAATAACTCTTTCCAAAGGATTCTACAAGCTGATAATATGCTAGATTTTGGAAAATGTAATGGTGAAAATACTTTATGATGAAGTACTGATTAATCCCTTAGTAGGTGGATGTTAACTTAGAGACCTTTGAAGACTATGCTTCTCTTAAGAGGACAGCACATGGATCCTCTTAACTTTTAGTATTGGAACTTCAAAAGAGTATTCCGTTTGATGCATTGGAAGGGGCCTTTTGTCTTAAAAGTTGGAACTTAAGGTTAACATTGCCAAGACGTTAGTCTCCTTTATTGATTTTATTTATGTAATTATGTTTTTGTTCATATTAATTTTTTATCTATTAATCTTATTGTCTTAAAAGTTGGAACTCAAGTTTAATAATGCCAAGACATTAGCCTCCTTTATTGTTTTTTTTTATTATGTAATTATGTTATATTTATATTAATTTGTTATTTGTTAATTGCCATGCAATTCTCTGTATATAAGAATTGAATATTTGATTTCTGTTACATCTTTTTTTAGGCCATTTCTGTGGCAGAAAGAGTGTCAGATGAACGATGCGAGTCCTCACCTGGTAGTGATGGCTCACTGGTTGGTTATCAAGTTCGCCTTGATAGTGCCAGGTATTGCTTTATGGAATTTTGTAAATCAGCATCTATGTTATGCACACAGACATGTGTATTACCAATATTCTCAAGTACCTTTATTCAACCACCAAACCTAGACATTTGCATGGCACTCGGACATGGTTCCATCAGAAGAGATTGTTAGATATTGAAAGGATTTGATGCTTAGACAGGCACCTACACCTGACACAAGAATCTGTGTTCATATAATGTAGAATTATAGATACACATACATGTCATCTTTTGTCGTCAATGTGTATCCACATTTTTGAAAGAAATTACATCATTTTGAAATTGTTTTTATTTGCTGTTATAGGAATGAAAATACAAAGCTTCTCTTTTGTACCACAGGCATCCTTCTTAGGAAATTGGCAGTAAGTTTTGCTCCTTGCATTTATGATACATTGTACTGTTTGCATTCATTATGTGCGAATTTTTTACATGTCATGTTTTCTGCCTGGCCTTCTATAGCTTTACAGTGTCCAGTATTTGTAAAAAATAATTGCATTTGTTTTCTCCATGCATGTGATGTAAATCTGAGCAGTACTATTAGTATTCTGATATCATCAGTCCGTGTCTTTGAGAGAGGCCTGAGTGCGAAGCTAGAATGTTCCCATGTTTCTTTCTTCTGCGTGCATTTGTGTGCTTGCATGTTCATGTGTGGTGTGCACGTGTGAAGGTGCCTTTGAGGGGCTGCTTGAGTGTGCATGTGCATGCTTGCAAGTTTGTGTGCATATGTGCATGCACGCTTATGCATGTGTGGGCATGTGTCATGTGTTTGCATTTTTCTTTTTTTCTTTTGGAAGAGGGGGGGGGGGGGGGGGGGTGGTTTGCAAAATAAATGTACCTTTTGAAACACCATTAATAAAAAGTATTTGTGTTCATTTATAACAATGTAAATTAAACAACAACAACAACAACAAAACTTTAATCCCAAACTAGTTAGGATCGGCTACATGAATCCTTTTTCTCTATTTAGCACGGTTTTGAATCATATTTTTGGTAAGATGCAAAGATTCTAAATATTTCTTTATCACTTTCTCTTATGTAATTTTTGATCTACTTCTACCTCTTTTTCTTCTACATATTAAGTCATCCTTTCCTTAATTTGTTCTCGATTGGAGCTATCTTAAACTTTTTATGAATGTATCATTTCTTATTCTATTTTTTTCTTGTGTTACCGTACATTTATTTTAGCATTCTCATTTCCGTCACATTTATCTTATATATGTGCATTTTTTAATTGCCCAATTTTTTTGTACCATAAAGTATAACCGGTCTCATGGCTATTCTATAAATTTTTTCCTAACTTGTTAGGTATTCTACAATCACATAATATTCCAGTTGCACTTCTCCATTTCATCTACAATATCATCCCCAATCTCTTTTTTTCTATGAATAATTGATCGTAAATATTGAAAATAATCATTTTTAGAAACTTCATGGTCTTCAATTTTTACTCTACTTTTATCTCCATTTCTAATTATACTAAAATTATCTTCTGTATATTTTGTCTTTGTCCTACTTAACTTAAAACCTTAGATATTAATCCATTTCTCTATACTTCTAAACATATTATTTGTAAAATTCACTATGAAAATAAGCAAAATCTTGCCATGGATAAGCAAGGGTTCTAGAAAAGGTAAATCGATCAGTCTCTCTCTCTCTCTCTCTCTCTCTCCTCTGACATAGATAGTTTGTGTTTATTGAAACCTTATCGCTGCAACCATTAATAATGTTTACCTTGCATTTTATTTGTTTTATCATTGCTACTGGTAGTTGTATTCTATATGCAAATAATTCTAAATCTTAGATTGAATATCAAGCTGAGCTTGATTTCTGTCAGATTTTCTTTTGGATCTCATGGTAAGGAAGATTGCATGTTCGAGACATGGATATACGCATTATGGAATTTGAGGAAACATTATGTATTGCAAATGGTCCTGATTGTTCTCTGTGCTGGGTCTTCTATCAGTGCTGTGCACATCTGCTCTCCAGAAAATAGTTGGACCATAATGAACATGGTTATGAAGAGGCCAAAGCCATGATTTTGCTACTATTTTAAATTTTTAATATAACAAAACTTATCGTATGTCATTAAAGTGAAGAAAAGTTCAAACTTGGACAAGTTCTTATTATAAGTTGCTAGACATCGACAAGGTTTTGTGCACATGTTCAATGAAAAGGTGACGTGGATGCCATTTTGGACTTGCAATACAACTAAGAAACATGAACCAAGAGCTTGAGCAACCAAAAATCTTTTCTTTTGCATGTTTAAAGTTTAAACCCATTTGGGAGGGAAGAATTATGATCCCATAATTCTAGAATTCAAACAATGATATTTCTACTATTGCAATTGGTAGAGTTACAGAGCTCTCTCCTTTTCTTTTTGGGTGGTTGCACAAATCTCTTCCTGTACTGAAAAGGAAAAGAGAAAAGAAAAGAGCATAAACTAATTTGGACAAGGGGCTGAAAGAGAAGAAGCGACTGAGAGAACTTGAGGTGCCAGAATCCTGTTGATGCTAAGGTACAAAGAGAAATTAATTGATAGAGAAGCCAATCATGGGGGAGGAGATCCAGGAAGGGAGGGAGCCAATATTGCTTTTCTCCCTTTTGATGTGAAGGTTTATTTCTTGCATTCTCATTAAAGGGCCATGCGGTAACAACATGACAGATTTGGCTTTCAGGAGAAAAAGCAAAAGATCTGCGTTAGATGCTTGGTCTTGCATTCTCAATTCCTTTATTTCAATCATTTCTTTGTCCATATGATTGGATGGTTGGTTGGGGGCAGAGTGGTAAAATAAGGATATTGAAATCCACTAGGGGGTTGTTGCCTTGCCCACTGAACCAGGAGTGCCAATATGGGTGAATGATCTTGCCTGCCTTATTTTAAGCCCTTATTTTGAGCAACTGGTACTTGTAACACCATTGAGGTGATTCTTCACTTCATTCATTCTGCTTAGATTTTATCTTTGCTACTTTATGTGTTCTTTTTATTTTGGATGATTGAACTAGGCATCAAAATCTGTCACTCATCTAGATGACTGTTTACATCTCATTGTACATTTTTTTGTGTGTTATAGTTGGGAACATTTACAAACTGTTTATGCAAGCAAAATTTAGATTATGTGTCATGTTACAATTCATGTGAGTCCTCACAGGGAAATAAAGACTTGGCTGGTATCACACATGTGATAGTTGATGAAGTACATGAACGGTCTCTTTTGGTAAGTCTTTCAATCTCTTGTTGTCTTAATGTGTTCATGGTGTTTCTTACATGTCAATCTAACTGCATGTTTAAATATTCTATATTGTACCCAGCTTACTTTGCTTGTTACAAAGTAAGAAAAAAAAAAAAAAAAGAGATTCAGTGTGGATAGAGGAACATCTGGACCTGGTTACGTGCAAATCTGAAAGGAATCCACAATGAGAATGTTAAAAGGAGCATTATCTAGATCCGATTATGTGCAAAAATAGAAGGAAAGCCCAAAATGAGTGCATTTTCGGGGCTTAGCATGGATAGAGTATGAAATAATTGAGGCAGGCATGTGTTTTGATGGTAGGTTTGCAGTGCGTTCATATGTGTGTGCATGTGCGTGCATGTGTTTGCAAATGTGTATTTATGAATGCATATATTGAATAATGAACTACACCTATGCCTTAAGTCCATTAAATTTGATAAAACACTTGCTACTTGTTATTGTTGAACTTGACAATCTTCATATAGAAGTGCCAAAAATAGACATAATAACAATGGCATCATGATTTGATGGTATGAAATATGAAAGTGTGTGATGAGAGACGTCCTGAGTGTCCAAGTGCTTGGCATGTCAAAAAACCCTAAAATTGGACTGTCTAGAGAATATTGATGGTAGAGGCAAAAGCGTTTCGTGAGAATTTGAATCAGTAAGAATGCCTGTTTAGGAACTGGGCCCTAGAAGATGGACAAGGCATGCTGGCATTGTTTGTTCTTTTCTAAAGTGCCAACCTTGCAATATGGTAATAACATATTGTGTGACTACCTAGTCTACAGCTGACATAAGGTTGCATTAATTTCCAAGTAAGCATGTCCAAACACTGATGGACCTTAATTGGTAGAGATTTTTCTGTTCATATGTCTTGAAGCAATAACTGTAGATTATTATTATTATAATAATCTAATTTATGGAAAGCTTTATCCTTCCAAAGATGTATATTTTAAGCCAATTAAGGTCCCATTTGGTATCGCTGTCATTTTCTTTTTTAAAAGAATAAAAATAGAAATTTTGTTTTCATTTTTTTCTAGATTTCTAGCAACAAAAACATATTTGGTAGTCGCTTTTTTTTTTTAACAACAGGAAAAAGAAAACATGTTTGGTAAGTAGTTACATTTTTATCACTGATTTTTATCCTAAAATTATTGAGGAGTAGAAGGAGATCAAAGCTAGAGAGAGGGAAGAGAAGACATACTTACCTTGATCTCACTGGCGTGCCAGATCTTACCAAGTGTACTGGATTTTTGCTGCTTGAGAGACTAGTGAGCAGAAGGGCTAGGGAAAGACCGAATAAATGGGAAGGTCGGGCATAGGGGAAGTTAAGTAGCGCACAAAAGCTAAAAAGGGAAAGTAAGAATTTCTTACTTACATTGCTCTAAAAATATGACATTTGATTTTTTTAAAAAAAAAAGGTAACCAAACACATTTTTTTTGTAGATTTTGTTTTTCTACTTAAAAACAAAAAAGGAAAAAGTACCAAATTGGGCCTAAATTTGGGATTTTTTTAATAAAAATATCAATATACCTTGTTGTATATGTTTAACTATTATCATAATAGTATCTTCAATTTTCTAATGTATCACAATTTTAAGTTTCTATTTGGCCTATATACCTATTTGTGAGTTGAATTATGATTTTCTTGTTATGCTTATCCATGATGGATGCATCATTTGTTAATTTTGCATATGCATGGTGAATGATCATACATCTGCAATTTTCTTGAAGCTTTCAGGTGCCTTTATGAATTTCTGCTAAGAAATTGCAATTTAATCAGTTTTCAGCTATCATTTATTTACATTGGATGCTATATCATTTGGCACATCAAGAAGTTTAGAAAAGCCTTTGGCCTTTATATAATGATAAAAGAGTCACACCATCTTAGTGATCAAAAAAATGGTATGCTTGTTTAACATTCAAACAGCTAGTTTCTTTTTTTCCTTTTGACAGGGCGACTTTTACTCATTGTTCTGAAAAACCTGATCGAGAGGCAATCTCCTCATAGAAGACAAAAATTGAAAGTGGTTCTCATGTACTTATAATCAAGCCTTTTCTTTCTTTACTTTATCTTTTTTTTTGGAACAAAATATATGTTGCACATCCCAATTTTCTGACAGATAGTGGACAAATGGGCATGGATTCTAATTTTTTTATTTGTATGTTGACTCTGCATCTAGGTCTGCAACAGTTGATTCGAGTTTGTTCTCAAGGTATTTTGGAAATTGCCCTGTAATCACTGCAGAAGGGAGAACACATCCAGTTTCAACTTACTTTCTGGAGGATGTTTATGAAAAACTTGAGTATTGTCTTTCTTCAGATTCTCCTGCATCAGGAACATTTTTGACACCGAATAAAGGAAAGGTCAGTTTCTTCTTTCCAACAGAAACATGGCTTTAGCTGCAACTCATAAGATATTCAAGTAATACTGCTCTAGTCTTGTAACTGTTTTGCTGCTAGGAAGATGCTTGTTAGTTATTACTTGCCTAAGAAATGATGAAACCAAATAACAGTCAATGTCAACGCTGTAAGTTGATTCAGTATATGTGTTGGCACTTACTGGTATAGTTTTGATATATAAGGCCATTCATGAATTTGAAAGGTCCATTACCAGTTGTGAAATATATTCAAAACTTAATCTCATGGTAAATTTCACTTGTATTGTATGACATGGTACTAATAGTCAAATGTTTGCTGAAGATTTTTTTTGTCCTAATCCTAAATCTGGTTTTATAGTTTATAACTCTAAACCGAATATAATAAAGATAAATGATTGATGTTCCCGATCTCAACCAGTTTGGAATTAAGCTTTGTTATTGTTGTTGTTTTTAGTTTATAATTACTAATTTTTACAACCATTTTTCTTTTTGCAATTTTTTTGTTTTTTGATTATTCATTTTTTCTTAATATTTTAAGTTTGATTGGAATGGTCATTGGTAAGCCAACTAGCTCACTGCCTGGTATTAGTAAGTACCATATATTTCATCATCCACTACTCTCAGCACTTGGTATAGAGGCCGAAGTGCACTAACTACTCTCTCAGCTAGCTTCCAGAATGGTTAATTTGTCACTAACCTCTCTACCATTGGCATATCCACTCTCTTGTTACTCTGCGCACACGAAAAATTGGTGTAGGCTTGCCTTCTTCTCTCTGAGGCTATTGAGTGCAATGTAGTGCGTAGTGAAGTGGGGGATTGCTAGCCTCAGCATCTCATCCCTGGTGTGCTTCCTCATCAAAGCCAACACCGTGTGTATTGTCACATCACTTGTTTCACCTTGTAGATCTTGCCCATGTCCATCAATATCAGGTCTATGCATTAAGCAACGCATGGGGTTCAAAAAATATGTCCTTATCATCAACATGTCTAACGGCCTTGCTTTGTGGTCTATTATTGGTATTTGCGAGCATGACATGTTCTATCTAATCAGTGGCCCGTTCCATCAAGCCTAGGATGTATTGGATATTGTGAACATTGTTTGAGGCATCAATTGGCTCATGAAAATACATATTTTTTCATAATATGGTTAAAAAATTGATGATGCTTCTCTTGCTGGGCCCCATCCAACCACCACATCAATATCAATCTATAAGTGTTCCACTTGCTTTGATAGGAGGCTATCTATCTCTCTAGCTCTTGTTACTATCAAGCAATTCTCCATATATTCATCAGTCTGGTAGGAGCGACATCTTGATTGGTTCCATGGATGGAGCTAATAGTGGAACAGTGGTAGTTATTAGTTATTGTTTGTGACATTTGCAGGGCGTGCCTGTAGTGGAACCAAGAAGCAATAGCTTCCATATATCCCTTTCCTTAGCCTTGACAAGAAGAAACGAATCCTCTTTTAGTTTATGTCTTGGGAACACACATGGATCTAAGTCATGAATGGTGGCCCCTCCTAGTACATCTCTAGGCTTATTTCCCTTCTTCTTGCTAGTAAAAGCCCAACATTTATGCTATCTAGCTACCGACCTTACCAACAACCTCTCCCATTGATCACTTTCTATAGCTTTGGTTGATCTTGTTGGACCCCGAACCACAACACCCTTCATATTGTGAGGGGGCTCACACTATGCCTTGTGTCTAACAACCTCCTCTATCAGTGATCATTCATAGTGTTCCGTATGATAGTTTGAATTCAGGCTTTTGTCATGTCATCTAAATTTGGTGCCTTATAGTCGGCTGAAATCTGGTGTGATATGATGGTGGCTCAACCGTCTGACAATCGATCTTGTCCAGTTTATTGGTGCTTTTGTTTCCTCTTTAAAGTCACAAAGTGCTTCTTGGTTAACTATTGAATCCCTTGTGGACATTGTTTGCATGTAGTCATATTGGAATAATTACAAGGTAGATACTGCTTCAATCTAGTCACCCTACCTCATGCTAGTTGCACTTCTAATGTTGTTGGCTTGAGATTGTTGTACCATCCTGCTAACAAATGTCAACATCTTTCTTCTTGAATCCATTTCTGCAAGTCTGATGATTATATATTATGATTAGAGGTGGGCACTGGGCCGTGCCGCCCATGGCACGGCACAGCCCAGGCCCACATGGGCCGTGCCAGGCACGGCCAGGCCCACATGGGCCGTGCCAGGCACGGCCCGTACTGCTACAGTACCGGACCGTGTCGGCATGGCCCAGTGAACCGTGTCGTGCTGGGCGCGAAAATTTTTTCTGTTGGCCCAGCACGGCACGGCCCATGACGGGCCTGGGCCGGCCCGCCGTGCCGTGCCGGCACGGCCCAGTGGGCCTGAGCCGTGCTGGCCCAGATGGGTCATGCCAGGCACGGCCCACCTGGGGCTTGGCCCATGCACGGCTCAAATAAAAAAATTTATAAAAAAAATATTTTTTTGATAAATTAAAAAATTATTAGGAATAAAAAATTTTTATTAATATAAAGCTACCTTACAGTATAAAATAAAGATGACTTACTTTAAGTTTTTAACAATTTAAAAATAAAAATATACAATTATAAAAGTAGAAATGACTCACTCATCAGTCATCAATAGTATTTGTGTCATCGTCATCTTCACTGGTTAAGTCATGTCCACCTTTATCTTGAAGCCTTGCCTCAGCATCCAACCAGTCTTTGAAGCAGATAAGCATCTCAACTGTCTCGCCAATCATCCTACTTTTTTTTCGTCTAAAATATGTCGACCTGCACTGAAAGCGGATTTCGATGCTACTGTGGACATCGGCACAGCTAAAACATCTCGTGCAATGGCAGACATAACAGGATATTGATTTTTAACACTCTTCCACCAAGCTAATACATCTAGACTTTCTATTTGATCTTTATCATATGCAGAATGAAGATCGTTTCGTAAATAAAATTCCAATTCATTACTTAAAGATGAAGAAGATGAAGAAGATGATGAAGCATGTGCGTGTCTTCTAATGAATGAAAAAAATAGATGACGAACGAGATCTAGAAGAAGAAGCAGAGCTTTGAGCAGGTATTCTAGATCCATAAATTTTATCATTATATAAATAATAAATATCATTAAGAAGTCGTGTTACCTCATCTTTAGCAGGTTAGGATTTTAATTTATGTTTTCACAATATTGATCAATTAAAAAAATTACATCATTTAATTTAACTCTAGGATCAAAAACAGCAGCTAAGTTATGCAATGGACATATCCTATTCCAATATTCATTCCATTTAGTTTCCATATTATGTATAATAGGCATTAAAACTTCATGATATCTATATTCTTTAAATTTTTCACTAATTACATATGCTTTTTGTAAAAATGAACAAGAAGTTGGATAATAAATACCTGAAAGAACATTTGTAGCATCATAAAAAGTAACCAAAAAATCTTCTAAAATTTTACCTTTGATTCCAATCAGCTTCAGTCAATGTAAATCCTAATCCACGCTCATTAATATAAGCACTTAATAAGTTCTTATATGGATATGCATCATGTATCATAGCATAGGTACTATTCCAACGAGTTATTACATCAAGTTTAAATTTTTTAAAACATTTACCATGATCTACACATAATTGTTTAAATTCTTGAAGTCTTGACCTTGAAGCATGAATAAAAAAAACTGCATTTCTAATTTTTGAAATAACATCTTGAATTATGTTCATACTAGATTGAGCAGAAAGATTTAATATATGACATGCACATCTAATATGAAATAATTGTCCATCTAAAATGGGATGCAAAGAGTCGTTTAATAATGCAACAGCGGAATTATTATTAGATGCATTATCAAAAGTAATTAATATTATTTTATTATTAATATTATATGAGCATGCGGTTTGATAAATAATATTTGAAATTTGTTGTCCTGAATGCGGAAAATCAAAAGCACGAAAAGCAATGATTCGTTTATTTAATTGCCAATCATTATCAATATAATGAGCAGTAACAGAAATAAAACAATTACTACCTACAGATGCCGACCAAATATCAGAAGTTAAAGAAATTCTAGCATTTAAATTTGAGAGGCTTTCCGTTAAACTTTGTTTCATTGCTAAAAAGTTTGTCATAGCCACTCTTCTAAAGGTACGCCTACTAGTTCTTTTATAAGCAGGTTGTAGGCCTAATTGAACATATCTTTCAAAATTATAAGATTCAAATAAACTAAAAGGTAATTCATCTTGAACTATCCATCTTACCAGTAATTTTCTTTGATTTTCGTGGTTATATGCAAAATTGCCTACAAGTAATCCCTCTTGTATATTAAGGAGTCCTTGCTGACTGGAATCATGCATCCTATGACTCTCTTGATGTCTTCTTAGATGCCCTGTTCCCCCAGTACTAGAACAACTGTAAAGTTTTGCACATCTTTTATATTTTGCTTTATAGACTCCATCAACTATAATTCTATCGAAATCAATCCAAACATTACTAGTCCTCTTACGAGAAGAGGTTTGACACTCACTGACACTAGCTTTAGATGGAACTTGGAGTTGGGATTGGGGTTGGGATCCTTGGGATTAGTTTCCTCACCATCAGAAAAAGCGTGTATATTAAAATTACTTTCGTTAAATGATGCCATATCTAAAATTTTTAATTAATAAATGAAAAAAATAAAAACTAACCCATAAAATGGAATTGAGAAAAGATCAGAGGTGGAGGCGTGGAGCCGAGATTTGTGAGCTTCCTCTTGCGCTCTCGCCTCTCAACAAGAATTGACCTTGTAGCACTTGACTACTTGCTTGAGCACTTGCTACTTGTAAGAACACTTGCTAACTAAAAATTAAATTGCTAATCTACTAGAGCACTTGCTGGAAGAGAGAAATAGTAGTAATAGAGGAGTTGGTTTGGTGTGGTAAGAATGAGGGAGAGTTCATCTATTTATAGAATTTCTAATTTTTTCCAAAACTACCCTTTGATATAGCCGTTATATGACTGTTGGGAGGGGTAAAATTGTCTAAACCCCTCCCAACAATCTTTAACGGCTTTATAGCCGTTAAAAACGGATATAGCTATTTTTAACGGCTATATAGCCGTTAAAAACGGCTGGTATTGGGCCTATTGGCTGGTGCCTAGGCCGTGCCTAGGGCCTAGGCACCATGTGGTGCCATATAGCCGTTAAAAATGGCTGGTATTGGGCCTATTGGCTGGTGCCTAGGCACTAGGCCGCCCATGGGCCATGCCAAATTTGAATTTTTTTCTGTGCCGTGCCTGGCACGGCCCATTAACAAATGGGCCATGCCAGGCACGACACGGCAATTCTTAAGGCACGTGGGCCTGGGCCGTGCCGGCACGGCACGGCCCGCCCACCACTAATTATGATTCACCTGATTTATTACCATGAATCACATAAAATGGATATATTCTTTTTGAAAATAAAAAAATGATATATTTGGACATACTAATGACTTTTATAATATAATTTTATTTAATAAATGTGATAGTTTATAAATAATACAAAAATAATGTATGTTTTCCTTAAAAAAATGTCTCAATTAGCAATACACATTATTATGGTTTTCATGATTTTTTCGTTGACTTTGTAATTTTTAAGCTACTAAACACTTTAAATATTTGATAATTTATATAATAGTGCAAAAATGGTCCATTTACTCCAGTAAATACTTCTAAATTATCTATAGAAAAATCAAACTATACTCAAAAAATTAGTCTTAATTTAGACTAATGCAGCACCCTACTAGAGATGCTACAAAATTTTTTTTTTTTTGACAAGAGGTATATGTCTTGTTCACAATATATTTTGAAATTGTTTGAATTTTGGCATCAGTTTGAGTAGTCATAATCATGCCTAAATTTAAACAATTGCTGAAAAAAAAAGCAAGCAGCATCTAGTCCCAAAGCATGCTGCAAATTTTTTCTAATTATCATTTTTAATTATTTTTTGATCCAAGCATTTTTTATTTTAAAAAATTAGATGATTGACAAAAGATGATTTCTTCTTTAATGCATAGATCACACTTTGATCTACATCATATTACAAAATCATACCAAAATGCAAGATTTTGGTATGATTTCCCTTATTTTATTGCTTTCAGCCTATTTTAGGATTAGAAAGGAGAAAAAGAAGAATAGAGAAGTGCGGGGACTCCACTTAATCCTACCTAGGATTAGTGCTAGAAATAGGAAAAATTGGTAGCCCCAAGTGATTTCCCTCACTTTCCTACTCTCCTTTTCTTGTTTTTAGCAAAAGAGAGAGGAGGAAGGCATCCCAATGCCTTCTATTCTCATTTTAGGTATGGGAGGGTTAGGAACCAAGTTGAATTGAGAGGAATCAGATGGTTTTGGATCTGTTCCCACCAAGTCTTGAACAGAACCTACAAACAAAGCCAGTTCTGCGTTATTTCGATCATGGTCTACAAAACTGGTACTGAGACCAGTACCAATATGTTATTGGTTTGATGTGGTATGGGTCGATATGGTACGGTATACACCTCATATTGATTTATTTATTTTTCACTCTTAACCACTTGGAGCTGGGCAGTATGGGTTGCTATCGAGCAGTTTAGGTTGGTATTAGGCAGTGTGGATCAGTTTAGACCGGTTTGGTTCAAATCAAATTGAAACTTGTTCGATACGGCATACCCATGTCTTACTGGTACAACAAACCTTGTTTGATATAATAAACCCTGAACTGGGTGGTTTGGGAATGTGTTTCAAACCATGCTGAGGACTTTTGTAAGACATCACTCTCTTTTTATATGAGAAAGGATAGGACAATTTACCATATGCTCCACTATATGAGATATTAAAGCATTACAGTAGAATTTTGCTGTTTATTTATTAGGACATTCTCATTAGTTTTGCTTATCATAAAGTCCATCATGAGACTAATTCTCATTGTCAAGATGGCAATTAAGTAGAAGACCTTCACCAACTCAGTATAACAAAAGCTCTTAAAGACACCCTTTGCCAGATCATTCCATTCTTGATTAGTTCTTGCAAAGTAATGTCATCTATATAGGATAGCAAGGTGAGTATGCCTGTGTCCCTTCAAGTCCAAATGAACATTTGGATGACCACTAGTGGAAGACATAAGAAATCCTGTTTGTCCATACTAGATGATATTTCAACTCATGAAACCTGAAGATGTCTCCAACTTTTTCCTAGTATTGTCATTCAAGGCATTGGGATCTCATTTTCCATGTCTTAGTAGGATGAGATAAAAATATTAAATTGTTTGGGTACTTGGTTTGTAGCTGTTTCTTGATGCAGTTCCTTGAAGAAATGATGATTTGGAAATAAATGAAGTGGAATTTTTAACACAAGAAAGTGTCAGATGCAAAGGAAAAAATTAATCTTGGCATGAAATGCATAATCACTGTTATCAGTTTGAGCCCAGGGCAAGGTTACATTCTGCTTAACAGTTCCTCTGAACTACAAACTACTGAGTCTTTCCTCCTCTATTAGTTAGATTTTTAGGTGAAATCTGATTCAATCTACACTTGCCATGAGATTATTTCAATTAGTATTAAATTAGATTCTTCTTCTATATTTGGTTTATCAAGGTTCAATTTCTTTAATCAAGATTTTATGCCATTACGATGAATTTCAGAGCACTGCTCTCATAATTCTGATATGATTTGTCATTTTCATGGCAAAACATTGATCAAAATTATGAATAGATATTTGACCTTTTAGTTAAACTAACTGGTGATCCTCTGCTTTTATGATAGCCTGGTAGCAGTTCTGTGGATAACCGCAGGGGAAAGAAGAATCTTATTTTATCTTCCTGGGGTGATGAATCTCTACTTTTTGAAGACTATGTTAATCCTTGTTATGTTCCAGATTTTTTTGAGTCCTACAATGAACGGACACGTCAAAATCTAGTGAGTACCAATTAGATGACCTTACATCTTGTTCTTGGTAATCTTTCAAAAATCATTGCTCACTCAATATAACCTCCTTTTCTGTTTTTGATGCAGAAACGCTTAAATGAAGATGTGATTGATTTCGATCTTCTTGAAGATTTGATATCCTATATTGATGAAAATTACCCACGGGGTGCCATTCTCATCTTCCTTCCTGTAAGCTTTCTGAAATCCATACTTATCTGTTGCATCAATATCTTTTGCAATATTAATTTATTCTTTATACCTTTTTTCCCCCTTTGGTTATCAACTTATGATGTTTTCTACAGGGTGTTGCAGAAATTGACTTGTTGGTTGATAAATTAACAGCTTCATTCCAGTTTGCTGGAGTGTCATCTGATTGGGTTCTTCCTTTGCATTCATCACTTGCATCATCAGACCAAAGAAAGGTGTTTCTGTCCCCACCTCAAAATATACGCAAGGTATCTGTTACTGAACTCAGATGCAAATTGGTTACTCTCCTGTGATTTCTATTGTAATCTGCAGTTTAATTGCTGGTCATCATTATTCTACAAATTTCTTTGTATATGTAACTTGACCACTCAGACCTCTGAGAGAGAAGTGGACACATGCTATAACCAAAATAAGTTGTATTGCTCTCCTAGTTCTTCTGTACATCAATTTGGTATTCATGATCTTCTTCATTCAAAGTTTACAAATAACCTACTTGCACCTTAACATTGTTCACATTCATCTCACTTCTTTTATAGAAATTTACAGCAATTGCATGAGATAATGACTAAAGTTTATACTACTATGTTTTATATCTTATCAGTCAATCTTTGAACTAGAGTGCAGTCTTGTGTTGTCCCTAGCTCTGGCATGGAGTCGTATCCACTAATGAGCACATAGATAGCCTTGATCTACTACATTTGATGCTATAATATATATTTAAGCAAACTTCACAATAATTATACCAGTCATATATGACAAATCTTTTGACATCATTGGTACGATGATAATTCACTAAATTAACGGCTTGAAACCACAAAATAACATCAAATCAACACTAATGTAAAAGAAAATCTTAACATTCTGTAAATGTTGAACCTTGCACCATCCTCAACTAGGGCTTGAAATCTTGCCCATATTAGCCTGCACCAGCTGGGGAGCAGAAGATGGCAACCCTTTGGATGGTTTGACAGGAACTGGTCCGAGTGCACCGATATCACCCTGAATTGGCACGAACTGCTCCATATCACTTAGTATTGTGCTTAAATGTGTTATACAACAGCCCCAGGATATGATTCTCTGGTACCTAGTATGGGTACAGAATATACTGCAATACATGTCATGCTGGTAAGTGATATGGAGCCATACCATATTTTTCAAGGCCCATAATTGCTACATGTTGTATAAGTATGCTATGTATGGACAAACAACATCCAATGCCAGGATGTTAAAAATTAAATATTCGGGCTCCAAGTAATAATGTGGTTCTCTACTTTATCAGCAAACTTATGTATAACATAGTATGTTCCCCATACTAGGCATCAGAATGTGTTAAAAATTAGATATTTAGGAGCATGAGTTAAATGAATGATACTTTTTTTCTGCTGATAGTGTTCATGAAATATGTTTCTCCTGAAATTGTATCATGTACATGTAGCTTTGTTTATAATAATAATTTTATATGGGGTTGGATGAAATATACTCATACTGCATTAGATTACAGTGGTGAAGTAGAAAAACAGAAAATAATGAAACAATGTAAACTGTGCAGAACCTTTTTTCCTTTCTTTTTCTTCTCCTGTCCTATTCCAGTCTTCTGTTTCTTTTGTGTTTTCTGATCATTGCTTCTCAAATTAATTAGTCTTCTTTTATTTGCTTGGCTTTTTTCTAACATGGTACTTAAGTTAATTGAAAAGCTTTTGTGGATGATCCAAAGTTGAAATCTTATATACTTCCTAGTTTAGGTTTTACTTTCTGATCAGCGTTTATGCCTGTATGCGGCTTTTCAAAGTCCAGACTCCTAATCTTCCTTTTCTTCAAGCTTATTTATCTTCATAAAGGAGGGGTAACTGATATATTTTCTCAATTATATTAGCATGATGTTAGATTTGCTTGGTTATGTTCATTCTTCTGTCTACAAGACATTATCTGTTTTCTAATCAAACAGCTCTTTACGCCATGATGCTGCCATAAAAGCTCTATATCTATTCAGTGGTGTTGGAGGCATTTGTTGCTATCCTGAAAGCTGTCTGTGCATTCCAGAATTGTTTTATAATTTTACCTTAAGTTAATGAGTAAACCATTGGTTCAGTGTTAAGTGTTTTCATTCTTAAGAAGATGTCGACATCTCCCGCATTTGTTGTCTGATTCAGTATAGTGTGGTGTGCTGTGTATGGTACAGCTTAGAAATAGTAATTATGCGATTTAAGAATAAAAATTACACTTTTCATGTGAAATAAACTTTTGGTGTCAAAGATTGAAATTATAGTGCCAATTTAGCACTGGCAAAGGATGTATCTGCCATGCTGTGCCAGTCATGCTTGAGGATCAAGACTGCACGTACCTCAACACAGTTTGTATTCATGGTTTGGCTAGCATGAGATGATACCCTTGTAGATATGGATTGGTATGGGTTCATTACAGGCTGATATATATGTTTCTTACTGGCCTTATGTCATGTTTTCATAATCCTAGATGCCAGTGCTGGGCATGCACTGGTATGGAAGCATGCCAGATATTTAGCATGTAGCTTGTACCATGTGGTAGTCCTTTCTGGTAAGGATTTGGCACAAATAGCTATGGTGTCATGCCATGCCACATTAACCGACACTTAATTCGTGGATGACACTTAATTAAAAGCTGATAATCAAATCCAAATAATTAAACAAGTTGACTTTGGTTCCAAATGTTAAGCCATATACTCATGTGAGATCTAGGTTTAGGTGTCTAAAGTACAGTTTGGCTATTGTACATGTCTTGTCGTACATCTTGAGTCAGGAATGCAGTGACCACTACATACATAAGGCATTACCTTACAATTATGCAAGGCATTCGTCTCTCATGACTAGTCAGTCCTCTATCGGTGTCTGGTCAATATATAATTCTTTGGATTTGAAAGGAGAAAAATAGGGTAGTGAACTCAATAGCCTAGTGAAAAATGAAAACCTCCTCTAGATAATTCAATTAATAAATTAAATGCATTTTAAAATATATTAATCAATCAACATAATCAATTAAGGAAATAACAAGAGTAAATCCATACTTTTATATATTTCCACTTCATATTTGTATTGTCACATAAGCTTATCATAGTTCATATTGCCATCTAATCTGACTATTGCCTATAATCATGAGCTTAGAATTGATAAACACCAACGTAGAACTTCTACTAGCTATTGAATATTGGTTAATGTAAACTTTCCATCACCACAAGGTATTAATTAAAGCACAACCCTCTGGTATTAGGGTTTCGACCAATGTATATCTTCCATTGGTAACTAGGTGTCCGACACACTTTGTTTGGAAACAAAATATGCCATATTTAATCATACTTTTTATGTATCAAATCATAAATTTATAAGCATGATCAATACAAGATTTCATAGCAAATTTGATAATATAATAATGTGTAATTCTGCTTATGTTTTCAAATAAAACATGAATTTATAAAATCTATAATTTGCATACTAATTAATTATACCGATAACTATAGGTATTAAAAATAATATATAAAAAATCTAGGAGAGGTAAGTTATCACTTTATGAGCATGGCTATCGGATGATTCCAACTTTGGATGTTACTATGAGAATACCATCAAAATCAATGCGGGATTCTCTTGAGAGGAATGATGACATTAAATCCCTATTGATGTAGACAACCCTACAAGAAAGAAATAACTATTGGCTTTGCACTAATCATCTTTCTTGAGATTGTGATCTTGCACTCTCTAAGAGAGTAATTGAAGAAAATCTTCAAGAACTTCATTAATGATTTTTCATATCAAAAGATTTTAACTAGGACTTATTTATAGAGAATTTTATCTGAAGTCAATAGGTTTCCTACTTCACATAAGATACCAATTTTCTAAAGCCAATTAGCTTCCCACTTCCAGTAGGATACCGATTTTCTAAAGAAAACTAAAAAGATAAAAATTAAATAAATATCTAAAAATAGATTCCTTACTTCTATTAGGCTCTAACTTTTGTCTAATATGAGTTTTTGCAAGAAAGAATTACAAACATTTTGATAAAAATGCAAGAAAAATCATTCTTAAATTATGGGCCACGGAATATCATTTTTCTAGTTTTTCAAAAGTTCATTAAGACTAACATATGTTCATTAAATTACTCATAAATGCCTTATTTGACCTCTGTTTTAGGCGATTCAAGATGTGTTATGAAGTTAACTTGATATCAAACATTATGAATGCAGATTTACTTGAAAATTTTAATTATATTAGTTCTCTATTGAAGCTTCCTTTTTAACTGATTTGCATTGGGTTGGGTGTTACATGTAATTTCACTCATGTGATTCCTAAAACAATGGAGAAAAATAGAAATTTAATTCAATTCAATACATCTTTTATAATGTCCAGGCACCTCCCCTTATAGTTGTTGAACCTCCTGAACTTACTTATGTATGTGTCTTCATTAGTTTCTTGCTAATGGCAGGAGATATTTTCAAAAAAGATAATAATTGTAAAAATGAATCTCTCCTCTAACCTGCTAGGATTTGATTTGATACAAATGTTAAAAATAGTTGTAATAATAATCTCCTTGTGATCATATAGGATCTTTGATTGATCTTGTTGCTGGTTACTTCCGAAATTGCTTAGATTTGATTGATATCAGCTTTATTTTATCATATCTAGAAGATTATTGTTCTAATCAATAATCTTCTTGTGATTGGATAGGATCTTTGATTTATCTAGATGCTGGTTGCTTCCAAATCTGCCTTGATTTGATTGATGTTAGCCTTATTTAATCATATATTTAAGATTATTGTTCTAATCTGTAGTGGCCTTCTAAATCTAACTTTAGTCCGAACCCATTATCAAACCTCTTCACTCCTTTGATCAGCCTTTAACATGCACTGGATCAAGTTTGCATCAGCTAGGTCCATCATGGGTGCATCAGCCTAAATCTGTTTTGATAATGTCTTGCTTATTGAATATTGTGTAGTTGAACTTGGAATGTCAATGGGAACACTAAGGAAATGTCAACTGCAATTGAGGGACTCATTTTTTGCCAAAAATAGTCTCAGATATATTTTCATGTCTTCTTTATTTAAGAATTCTCAAATAGATTATATGTGGAATCTACGAAGAATTAGCTTCTCATACACCTAACTAATTGCGTAATATAAACATGTCATGTGCTTAGATTGACAAAGGCTGATTGGTTTTGAATGTCGTTGTTAATATGAATAATATAAGCAAAGTTTGATACAATATTTTGGTTATTAGTTCTTCTCTTGCCTATTAAATTCTGCAAAGTGAGCAGAATATATAGGTTATCTTTTGTGAATGTTTGATAGGTACCTTGCAAGATGCACATGGAGACCAAATTAAATTATTGGAGGTCAAGCATATTTCAGTATGGAGTTAGTTTGATATCAACTTTGGAGACATGTTCGTCAGAATGTGGCAAAGTGTGCATGCTACATAAGTGTGAAATGGTTGAATCGGTTAGTGGGACGGTGATGGGTAGGTATATGAAAGGTCAGAAGAGGAACTGGCAAGGTTTGCATGACTAGTACGTTAAGCTATACTAGTCAGCTACCACTCCTGTATGATACTGAACTATATTGATACATTATACGCAAGAATGTACCGATATGGTACCAGTTCATCAATGTCCTCACCAGAGGCGATAAAAGGGGTTGTTGAGGAGTGCAAATAAGGAACATAAGACTACCTGGGGACTTCAAAGATGCTGATGACCAAGGTTGCCGAGAAGAGCATTGGAGGAGGAAGAAGGGCCGAGTCCAAGCCCTTTTAGATCCCATCATCGCTGGAAGGAGGAAGGGTCAGATTGAAACTTGAAACCCATCATTACCAAAGGAGGCAATGGTGACGAAGGTATCAGGATCGAGGATCCCAATAGGGATGTCGATAGGAGGGTTTTAGGGAGAAGATGCTGATGAAGGGACCAGAGGTCTCAAGCGGTTGAAGATGGTAGAGAGGGCGCTGGTGGTCAAGCTAACTGGGGGGCGGGGTTGTGGTCAAGTGTTTCAGGTGACAAAAATTGTCGGAAACTGAAGAGAGTGAGTGTATGAGAGAGAGAGAGAGACCACAAGAAATGAGAGAGAAATTGGGAAATTAGGGAGTAGGAGCGAAGTGGCTTAAATATGTGGGCTGGTTTGGTGGGGCGAATAAGGTCAGTACTGCGCGAAACCATGCAGAACTGATCAATTTAGCCCAGTTTAGACTGATATGGCCCAGTGAGAATACTATCTTGTTTCACAAGTCCAAACCATTCTGGTTTGAGCTAGTTCAGTCCAATATGCCTTGAACCGCCAGGTTCTAGATGCTTCCATGGGCCTTAGGAACTGGTTTTATGTATTAACACTGTAAGTTCTAGCTGCCGTTTCTATTCTTGGAAATTTTGCACTCGCCAATATGACTATTAATTTCTGTGACTAATAAGTTTATTATTGCTATCACCTATTTTACTCTTTTAGACGGCAGGCATCTTAATTCTTCTTGTTGATGTGCATTAGTATATACTTTATAGCTTGCCTTTTTCATTATTTTTTATTGTATAAATATACCATGACTTAGAACCACTTATATACTACATCATTCTCTATTTTCTGTATTGCAGAAACGAGCTTGACAACAAAACTAACTGGTTTGCTAATTATGTGCCTTCTTTTCCTTTTCCCCCCTGTTGCAGGTAATTGTTGCCACAGATATTGCAGAGACCAGCATAACAATAGATGATGTAATTTATGTGGTTGACACTGGGAAGCACAAAGAGAACCGTTACAATCCACATAAGGTTTGTATTTTTCTGAATAACCCTTCACTTTGATACAAAAATAATGATCTCATGATGTCAGGAATGGTTAGTAGTGGTCCATTTGATGATTTATTTTGATCTACAATTTTCTTGCTAGGATTGTTGATATTTTCTATGCTTTGAGTTAGGATTCATTTCTTCTATATTTTGCAGAACTTTGAGTTTGGATTCAGTTCTTAACTTCTATATTTTGCTAGGATTGTTGATATTTTCAACGCTTTGAGTTTGGATTCAGGTCTTAACTTCTCTATATTTTGCGGAACAATGTTAGGCATCACTGCCATATAGAATCCTATATTCAAGTAAATATATTGTCTAAGGTTTTAACTCTCATGTGATAGTGGTTTTCCAGTTTTTTCATGAAACAAGACGCCTTGCATCCTGTCCCATTATGGTCTGTGACCCGATTAGGTGTCCTAGTATTTGTTTGGGTTTGGAATTTTTTTTTCTTTTAAAAAAATATTTGTGAAGCTTTAGTATTTTACTTGATTTTTAAATATATTCGAACTTCAAAAATTATATCTTTATGTTAAATTATATCTATTTAAAATTATTACTATAATGTACTATGGTTAAGACAAGATGAGATAGGATGATTGAGATCAGTCTTGGAATCTCTTTGGAATGAGAACTCTCGGCTGTCTCAGCCTCCATCTTCCTGTGACTTGAATCATTGACATTGTCATAAATATTCATATTCTATTAGTATGTTGAAACATTTTGGATATGTTTTATTGCACGACATTGTAAAACTATGCATCAGTCGTCAATTTCTAATTGCAATACTTTGCAAAATAGGAAAGATGTGAATTAAATCAATTTAATGTGGGTAGGTGGGCAATGGTCAAGTTAATTTATGCTCTCATGCCAGTGGATGTGAACTCAATCTGAATGTGCAACAGGTTGCCTTCCATATCGCGATACGAATCTTTCAGCTGATTAAATTTCTAGGTACCAACCAAACAGAGTCTTGAGGAGCAGATTTAAGTTTTGAGATCTGAAACTTAGAGAAAAAAATGATTCAGGTAGCCTAAAGAAAGACTTTTGATATCTTTGCATCAGAATAGAGAAAAAAGGTTCACATAGCCAATTCCAACGAATTTGGGATTAAAGATGTTGTTGTTGTTGTTGTTGTGTTAACATGAAAATTAGAGAGGCATTGAATTTATTGTTAGAAAAATGAAAGATGTAAACTTTGGAATGTTAAACAGCAAGAAAAATGTTATAATGAGATATAGTGGTAAAAATAGAGGGAGAGAAAAAGAGGGAAGAGAGGAGACGGGGAGATGTGAGAGGGATGCTGTATGGTCTTCACAGCACTGTGTGATATCTATTCTTATTATTAGAAGGGGCTCAGTCACTAATGGTATGAAAGAATTGAGATTCCCTTGATAAGTGACAGGTTCTGCGAGACATAAGTTTGGGTTTGTACAACCTCCAATAAAAGCGAGACATAAGTTTGGGTTTGTACAACCTCCAATAAAAGCCCAAGAACTAGTAAATAAGATATAAAATAGTGCAAAAAGGGGTTAGGAAGTCAAATTTGAACCTGACTTGAGCTGAAAAATGAGTATATGGCCTGCTATTGTGTTATAGAATTGGTTGGTTGGATAACCTAAGTTGCTGCCCAAGCTTTGGTGGTCCTCCAATGCCTGTGGTTAGAGCCAGCATCCCAGGAAGCCCTTATCTGGGGTCAACAGTGTATACAGTACCTAAGTGAATCTTTAGGCCTGGGAAACCTGAGCAGTGTTGCTTGTCAGCTTTGGCTATATTTTGGAATAGGTTGGGGTCAGTGTTAAGCAGTCTTATAGCCCTGTTTCTCGAAATGGTGCCCAGACATCTTGGTTATTTACCTTATAAGTTTCATTAATTCTTGATTTGTTTTTTTTAATCGATTAATCAACATTTGATAGAGCTTGTGCTGCATAATTTCACTGTAAATGTTGAGCATAATTTAGTATTTAAACATAATCCATGGGGAGGTTTTTGTTAATTACTAGTTAACATTTTGCATCAAAAGCGGTCCTACATATATGAATATGTTCTATTAATCTATATTAATTCTTTCTGATTTGTTTCTAATTTATAATTATTCTTGCATAGTTATGAATTTTAATTATTTTGTTATTGCAGTCTGCTTAGGTATTTGTCTAAACAGCCCCTTTCCTCTAGGCAGTCCCTTTGCTGCCCTTGTATGGCAACTTCCTCATAGAAGATGGATATTACCACAGCCAGCCATATCATATTAGGTTGGGTTGAATGAAAAAATTGTCACTAATATTAGACGAACCATTTTGTTCAATATATCCATCTGGTCCTATATAGTCTCAGTTAGGTGCAGCTGTATGTATTCAATTTTCTTATTATAAAACTTAGACATCCAAGTATACGTATATGTTTGTGTATTTATTCATTTATTTATGTTTAAACAAGTATACCATGTATCAAGGATTGCCCGTTCGGTTTGGTACAGCAGTTGATTCACCATTTTTTTAATTTTTTTCATAGTTTTTTTAATGTTTTTAATGTATTATACAAGGCTGAGAGCCTCTCATGAGCTCACATCTCTCTCTCTTTCTCTCTCTCTCTTCTCTCTCGTTTTCATTCAAATCATTTATGTAAATGTCATTCCTTAAATTACCGTTTAAGTTTGTGTTTGTGTATTTATTCATTTATTTATGTTGAACAAGGATACCCAAGTACCAAGGATTGTTGAATCGAATTGATTGAAATTTGGTTTGGTTTGCCCTTTCGGTTCAGTATAGCAGCCAGTTCACCAATTTTTCAAATTTTTTAAATTTTTTCCTAATTTTTAAAATTTTTTAGTGTAATATACAAGGCTAAGAGACTTGCTCGCATCCTTTCTCTTCTTTCCTTTTTCCTTTCTATTTCCTTAACATTTCTTGTGGAAATGAGAGAATGCCTTCGATTTAAATTCAACAAAAATATCAAAAAAAATCAAATTTTAAGAGTAAAAAGTCAACTCTCTCTCTCTCTCTCTCTCTCTCTCTCAAGCAAAAATTTGAAGAATTATAGGAAATAGCGCTTTAGTAAATATCAAGTTAAGGTACTTTCACTTCAATAAAAATCTCAAAAATTCAATTTTACTTAAACATGATGAGAAAATAAACTATCAAAAAATTATCTTAAAATATGATTTGTAAGGCCTTGGTTAACACTTGGTTACACTTATAGGGTTTGCAAACTTAGATAGGATCACAATAACAATGAACCTCATATTGACTTATGCCGACTTAATTTATAGCTTATTAAAATAATAAAATTAAATTTTTCATAAAATATTAAGGTTAAAATGTATTCTTAGGGTCCAAGCAATGATGTGCGCCTAGACTAGAGGTTGGGGTGTTTTTCTTAACCAGAAGAACCCCAGTCTAGTGACAAGCCATAATATGGACCCCAAGAAATGCGTTTTAATCTTAGAATTTTATCAAAATTTAATTTTATTTTTTTGATGAGTTATGAATCAAGTCAACATAGGCAACTGTGAGGTTTACTAGTACTATGATCCTATATAATTATGAAAATGCTGTAAATTTGATCAAGTGTTGACCAAAACATTACAATTTATATTTTAAAATATTTTTTTTAGGCATGTTGTTTTCTTATTATTTCTAAATTAAATTGATTTTTTAAGAGGAAGAGTTGACTTTTTATTCTTAAGAAATTTTTTTTTTGATATTTTTGTTGAATTCAAATGGATGTATTCTCTTATTTTTATAAGAAATCTTAAGTAAATAGAAAAGAAAAGAGGAAAGAGAAGAGAGGATGCAAGCTTATGGGAAAACCATGAAAAAATAAAAAAAATGCACAAAGGGCTGAACAGGCCTGAACCAACAGTCTACTGCTGGATTGGTTCAGTACCGAATTGGTTCGGCATCGATTTACGGTTTCATACACCTTGCCAAATACCAACTGCAGTAGTGCAGTGTTTATAATTGCCATCATTGTTGGATATGTTTATATTAGTTTGGTATTAAGGCTTTGTTGTTGTTGTATGTCTATACTAGTCATGAACCTCGTAGCTAAAGATTCTTGGTGGATCATAAAGTCACTTTTTAAGAGTGAAAAATAAAACAATGAAATTTGTTGTGGATTCAAGTATTGGTTTCCTAATGCAACTTGAGCACTACTATTTTGTCCTCTATCCTCTTTGTACAGAGCATATTCTTGTAATTACCTTGTGTCTGTTGCACTTTTTGAGCATGGGGAAATACAAATTGAGTAATTGAACCTTGTCTTGCAGTTATTTTTCAGTTCATGGTTAAAATTGTGAAAATGACTATTTTGAATTTTCTCCAGTCATCATGAGCACAGCATTTCCCCTTTCTATTTTTGATTGTAAATCATGGGCACGAGATTTTAGATTCATATTACTGCATGTATGAATTGCTACTGTAAATATGTGCAGTAACTACCGTTGGCCTGGTAAAAGCCACCTGTTCATGGTAGTTCTACACTGAAAAAAATAAGCTCTTCAAGGAGCAGCTGTGTAGAAGAGCTTCCAAATGAAGGGCCTCTTCGCATGTTTTGGGTTGATAAACATGTGAGAGAGCACTTTTTTGTCAATAGTAGGTCATGATGTGGATGAATATGCACAAAGACACGTATGATTGTCCAATGCCCCTGTTTTTTATGATGCACTCAGTATTTAGCAGAGAAGTCAATCCATTTTTTATTCAGCTTTTATCTTCTTTGTTTTGCTTCTCAATACAAGTTTCAACAGGCTAATATTCTATCATGCCTGAAGACAACTTATTGCATTATTACTATTTTGCAATTAAAGATTCTTTCATTGGAATTTTGTAGCATTAAGTAATTGGATATGCATCCTTGTGTTAGCTCAAATTTGAGAAATTGTCAAGCTTCCTTGCTGATATAGGTTGCTGGACTTGTTCTCAATCTAGAAATTTCTCATGCTTCTATGTAATATTTAATTCCTTTCCACAACAATTGATCTTTCTTTGGGTTCCAGTCTGATACATCTTACTTTCTAATCGGCAATTCAGCATTTGTGTATCACTTTTAAAAGATTTAGGACAAGATGATACTTTATATGCACTCCACATTTGCACATGGTATATTTAAAATATACATATATGATAGAGCTATTATGTCGACACCCACAAAATAGCACTTGCGAGGTTGGTCTTAATTAGATGACGAGGGCCCCAAGACTCATGATCCAAGCCATTGTATGTAATCCATTATATCTATATTGCTTATAATCAAAAAATCATACGATCTGCAGATTTCTATCCTATGCATCTAGTGGTCAAATAAGATAAACTAAGTAATATGAAACAATACATGTTTTTTGACCACTTGATGGATAGGCTAGGGAACTCCAAGTCATATGATTTTTTGATAATATGCAATTTAGAGATAGTGGTTCACATCCAAGGATTTCTATCATCAATGTTGGGCCCTTCATGCAATAGCTCTATTCTCTCTATGTGGGCGTGCATGCATGTGCCATGTTTGTGTATACAAAATATAAAGTTACCTTTATGCATAAATTATATTATATAAATGGTGATCAAGGCAGTGGTTGCCAAGGCATTCTAAGATCCATCATATGCATATATACCCATATATGTATTCTATTTTCTTAGGTCCGGTTTGTGTTGTCTTTGGTTTTACTAGTCAAGCAAACTTTTGAACATCTTACAGTGTGTTTGTTTGGGTGAGGTGTGATAACCTGCAATTTTGCCAAACATGCATGTTTAGATGAGAGTTTAGGATTCTTTGTAATGCATCACTATATGCTTCTGAGTTTGACTCAAATCTTGGTTTTTCAGAACCACTTACACCCTCGTAGGAAATGATTCGTGCCCCTCTCATAGGAAACTTTCATTTTTGACATATAATCTTAATTTTAAGTAGGCATAAGGTAACTAATAATTTATGTAACAAATTGTGTTGGTTAGCAGGGAGCATATCATTCTATCCTAGTAGGGTTCAAATACCTGTGCAGGAGCTTAGTATGCTCTTGTAGCTGCATATTGTACTATTTGCTGTGCCAACTTTGACAGTCTCCCATGTGTCTTTATAGGGATGTACCCTACCCTACCATACCATATTGCAAACTTCTTTATATCTTTTAAGACCTACCTTGTGACCATTTTTCTTTTTCAACTAATGGAGGGACTTCTTTTACAAAACCACAAAAAACATCCTGAATGTCATGTCCTACTGCTTTTGTTCCCTATATTTTCATATGATAACTGATTATAACTCTGATTTATTTGCATATCATGGACAAACAAAAAGTTATGGGGTGATAGTGTTATCATAGTCATTTAGCACAGTATCTATTATATTTAATTTTGTTTGATCAATTCTCTGTTTTGTCATCCTTGAGCACTGATTTGTTATGGACTCTTTGGAATTGACAGGTAACAAAAATTCTGTGTTAAGCATATAACCGTAAATTTCAGTAACTTCCCAATAGTATGTATGCATTTCATGGCAATCAATGCTATCGATTTTGCAGAAAATGTCAAGCATGGTGGAGGATTGGATATCTCGGGCAAATGCAAAGCAACGTCGAGGAAGATCTGGACGTGTGAAACCTGGAATGTGCTTTTGCTTGTATACTCGCTATAGATTTGAAAAACTCATGCGCCCGTTTCAGGTTAATCAAATGCCCCCATTTTTTTGAGTTATGATTTTGTTTTTTGGAGTGTGAGGTATAATGGAATGGACTTATAGCTTTGCTCCATTCTGTTGTTTGTTTTGCACATGTAATGAAATGGCACTTCCTTTGGGACCACAACTCAACAACTCAACTCAACTCATCTAAGTCTTTTCCCAACTACATGGGGTCGGCTACATGAATTTGCTTCCTTTTGGACCACCATTCTTATAAATAAAGGAATTGTGGTTCCATTCTTAAATGCAAGGAATGGTCATTCACAAGGGAATGAAAATGAATTTGATGTAGAACAGGGATGAATTTCTTGAGCTACAAGGTTATCAGAAATTGCTAGAAGTTGGGTCTATTTTAGTTGTTTATTTTGCATGCTTAATTTCAGTTGCTAAGTCTCCTTTTTATCAGAGCCTTATTAAAATAAATATATCTTTTCTAGGGAAATAGTTTACATTGTCAAATAGCTAATTTCTTGTAAGAGTTGGAATAGGCCTCTATAACTACGCTTTGTACTATGCTGGTTGAGATAGAAATTTAATAATACTTTGAAATTTCCTCTGATTTCTGGTGGATTCTGGAGCTTCTTTTTTCACAAGAAGTTTTGTTAAGCCTAAATGATATTAGACCTTCTGCATTTTTGTTCTATGCTAGAATTATATTTTTGGTAGCATGTAATTAGCAACATTTTGGTGAAAGTGGGAATTAATGATATGTTTGGTACAGATCTCAGCAAAAAATGAATGAATAATTTCATTGACATTTGAGTCTAAAAAGTGTAATTTTGTTAGTATGAATTGTTGAAATGTAAAATAACAGTCGCTACAATAATATAACATCTGTTATTTACTTATTTCAGTGTGCTTGTTATGCATATGTGTTTGTATACATATTATCAAGGTTTGCTGAACTGGTATCATGACCTGTACTGGTCAGGTATCGAGGTCTCAAACTAGGGTTTTGTACAGTTATAAAGAAAAACAGGAGGGAGGAAAGGAAGGAGGAACAGGTCTAGCATCAGATTGATGGCTGTTGGGGATGTTGGTTGGAGTGGATGTGGTGGAGCCCATGGCCCCTGCTTGGCATTGGATCTGAGCAGATCTGAGTTGCTGGATGGCATTGTGGGTCTCGAGGTGGATTGCCAGCAAAGTGGGAGCTGGAGCCAGTGGTTGGAGAAAGTCTTGGAGGTAGAACAATCATTGTCAAGATGACTGGCATGATAGAGAGAGAGGTAAGAAGACAACTGGGTTGAGGTTGGGACCAATAAGGGATGGAGAGAGTAAAGCAGCGATCAGTTTAGACTGGGAAACTGGCTTAGTTTTACTAGAAACCAGGTGGAACCGGGGAGTTCTTCTTGGTTCAGATCAGTTTTGTTCTTGTCCCAAGCTGAACTTTGTAGCCATCCCAATTTTGGCCTCGTACGGTTTGGTGGCAATGCAGGACAGTTTGGCAAAACTTGCTAATATAACGAGAAGCCTGTGAACCAATTAAATGTGTACCATTCTTAAATTTTGTTCTATTCTTTAGTCAAGGGTATGATCCTAAAATTGATATAAATTGATTCCATTCTAAAATATAATCAAGCTAAATATTACCCTTGCTTTCCTGTGCATTCTTCATTTCATGCCCCTAAGCAAAGAGCAGAAAAATTGCAATCTTGACTCTCAATCTACTGTTCCGTGTCACTTCTATTTATGATCCTGCTTAGTTTTCATTCCTATGAACTGAACATCACATTGATTTTGTTGTCACGACTATACAACAGATATATATGTGCACATAAAATTTCCACAGTAAGTACACCCATTGGTCCATGTTTCTAATAAGTACAACAATTGGATTAAAATATATATTTGTACCAATGTCTCCAACTTTGATCATACACTTTTTTGTCAACCCTGTATTTCTTTCATATTGATCCTTTTTGATTGAAGGCCTTAAGGGTATTGTCAACTGTGATGTTTTACCCCAAAAAATGAACTATGGGTAGATATGGGGGGCAAACTATCTCTCTCACCATATTTCTAAAGGATACGAGAGCATGACCACAAGATCTGCAAACTTCATATGTATGAACTATGAAGTGATTAAATCATGGGGAACACAACATACCCCTTTTTATACGTTTTAACATATTGGATTATGATAATGTAGCAGTTTGGGCTACTTCTCATCCACCATCCTCTGACTGCGCAATCCACCACTGGTTGCTGATCACCTTGTTGGTGCTTTGAAGATCAGGCCCTTGCTTCTACACCATTATTTACATATTGAGTGATAATTGTGAAATTCATTGATTGCATTATTATCATGTATTATGGCATGAATTTACTTTTTAATCATTATTCACCTGATGTTTTTTAATACTGTAGCTTTAATCAGGCTCTCACATCATCTATGTTCTAAATAAAGGTGCCTGAGATGGTGCGGATGCCATTGACTGAGTTGTGTCTCCAAATAAAATCACTTTCTTTAGGAGATATAAAATCATTTTTACAGAAGGTATGTGCTTGCTCCACATTATGTTTATTCAAGTGCATGCAATTGCATTGTTCACCTTTTCCTCACTTAAAAATGTATGTTTCTATTGGTTACATTCAACTACCTTTCTGAAACTTTATCTTCTTTATGTTAATTCTAGTTCTGAGGTCAACATTTTGTTATGAGTTGTTGTGAAGTTGACTGCATAAACTGTGATTGTGCCAGGCTATAGAAACCCCACATGACGATGTTATTTCCTCTGCAATTGACTTATTATATAAGGTATTACTTTCAATAGTTTTTTTCATGTTTGCAAAATTTTAACAATTAGCATGTATTTTGATGACTTTATAACTTGAACTAGCTCTGCCATTTTTTGCTCATCTTTATATTAGTACTAGGTCTAAAGTTTATACTTAATATGATCTTTCTGGTGAATATATTATTTCATAATGCTATAGTTTAGTTCTTTGTTTGGTCCAGGTTGGGGCCTTTCAAGGAGATGAGGTATTGTCACCTCTTGGATATCATTTGGCAAAATTACCAGTTGATGTTTTGATTGGGAAGGTAAGTTTACATGTATTTTTGTTGTCTGTTACTTTTCCTTGCGAGTGAATATGTATTTTGTTTCAGTAGAATAATTTTACTTACATTTGATTGATAGAGATGGTAATTTATTCCTTTATCTTTTCAAATATGTATGTAAATTTTCTGAACATATATGCTGTTGAAGTTCAATCTTTAGGCAAAAGCTGAAAGGGCAATTTAGAGAGGTGCTTTTAGATTGTTGTCTGATCATAACATACAACAGAATTAATATCATAGGTAGCTCTAAATCGGAATGCTTGGAGAATGAGGGCTCATAAACCCTAGATAGCTTGGATAAGTCTTGATTGTTATAGTTATGATTATTTATGTGAGACCAAGCAAGTTGTATGAACCAGACTGTTTGACAGTACGGAGAGTTCGTGTATGGAAGATGAACCCAATAAAGAAAGCTATGCCATTTCAGCTTGTATGAACCTTGCTTCTTCCTTGCTGTAGTTGTAACTTAGTCAAAAGGATTTAAAACACCAAATTCTGTACCACACATTGGAATTAGTGCCTGTATTTCTAAATTATTAAAGTTCTACTGTGTTCTGTCAGTACTCACTTTATCCTGAATTAGAGATTGAAGGTTGTCACAACCACATTTAGTATTTTGGTTTTAACACTGAAATCAGATAGTGGCCCTTATCTTTGCTTGCTGACATGTTGATTTGCCAGTCAGATGTCTAGATGATGAATTTAAATAATTAAAAATGGTATAAACTTAGACAAAATCTCTGTGCATACTAAAGTTATTTCTTTTTGCAGATGATGCTGTATGGTGCGGTATTTGGTTGCCTATCACCAATTCTTTCGATTGCAGCATTTTTGAGTTACAAGTTTCCATTTGTCTATCCCAAAGATGAGGTATAATAAATGATCTGTATGTAACATACTTGCTTTCTCGCTTCTACAACCTTGTTAGAATCTGTTTAAGTTTATCATGTTTATTCTGCAGAAGCAGAATGTGGAGAGAGCAAAATTAACATTGTTGAGTGAAAGCCTGGACAATGGAACTTCTTCCAATGAGGGCAACAAAGAGTCAGACCACCTCCTAATGGTCGTTGCCTACAATAAATGGACCAGGATTCTGCGTGAGGTTACGAGTTTCTATTTCATAGTGAAATAGCCTTTCCATTTCTTTTGCCAACTTTTATTCCCACAATATGTTCTATGGATATCATTAAAAGGAACCACACTAAGTATTAGTCTCAACTACATGCATAGCTTGTGCTGCTTGGAGTTGCTATTGTATCATCTAACATTGTTTGCTTGAAGTTGCTAATGCAAGTGATTGCATTATTGCAGAATGGGGCAAAAACTGCTCAACAGTTTTGTCGTTCACACTTCTTAAACAGCTCTGTTATGTATACGATAAGGTTAGTATTTTTGTTTTTCATTCTTATCAAATAGCTCTATTATGTATATAGTAAGGATAGTAACGTGTTATGTTATGCATAGGAGCTAGTCCCATCCATTGGGACTAGCTTTGAAGACTCTTCTGATAAATCTTCAAAAATATCTCATTATGGTTTATGGACTTCTATTGATGGCCTTCGATGGAAAGTTATAAATCTTGGATGCATTTTATTCTCTTTTTTCTTTCTTCAACCAACCAAATCAACATGGCAGGGACATGCGTATACAATTTGGAAGTTTATTAGCAGACATTGGACTCATCAATCTCCCAAAACTTAGTATGGTAAATGTTTCTATTCCAGTTTCAATATATTGGTCTCTATATCTATCTAATGTTGATTGGTATGTGTATGCTGGCTCTTGGATTTGCTTTCATTCATACTGGACTACTGTTTAAACAATTCCTAGTCTTTTGTATATCTGTGTGCAAGGATGTGACATCCTAATTTGATTGTTAATGGTATTATGTCTGTATAAAAGTTCTAAAATCTTAGGTAGTGAACTATGCTGCTGGTTCAGTAAGTTCTAGGGCTCTGAAGGCATTGACAGCTACTCATGGAGTGCTTATTTGATGCTTCACCAACAAAATTTTAATCAATAAATATCTTGGTCCTTTTTTTCTATATATATGTGCTTGCATATATTTGTACTGCAAGAATCCTATGAAAGCTTAAGAGGAATGTAAGGAAAAACAATTCTGATATTTACAATAAAGCAAAATATTTTTGGTGAATTGTTGGGACCAAAATCGCAAGCATAGTGGTTGGGAGTTACTGAATGTTTAGCATAGCCCAGCAACGTCATGCATGGAAAGAGTGGTGAACCTTTGATACATGCTATTTGTTTTCTGCGAAGATCATGCAAAGAAATGGGGATATTTTCTGGTAGATTGTAGCATAGGAAATTGGGTCAGATTCCCTGAAATGAAAGTTGTATTTTCTGTTGTCCTTTTAATCTTATGAGATTTTGATATATTAAACCCTTTTTTTCTAGTAATCCCAAGATGACTCATCTTCTTATAGCAAATACATCCAGATCCCCATTTTCAGTGCAATGGACAAAACAGTCCTCACTGTCAACTGCACAGAACATGCCATTAGCTATTTCTGTGAAACCTTTCTTAATGGAATGCCTATTACTCCTCTGCACTCCCCATTGATTTCAACTCTATCCTTTACTCATCCCGCCCACTATCAGCCACTCTGCTCCAATTTATTCAGATCTGCAATCCCCTCCTAGAGATCTGTTGCTCCCTGTGCAATCCAACCAGAAGCCCTTCCACCCAAATGTCTGTTGATTAGAATTTGCTATATGCATTGAAGATTTGAATGCAAGTATCTGCCTTGTGGCTAGACTGATGTATGCGAAGAAGACAACAGACATTTTATTGTGTTATGGTTCCAACAAGAGGATTGATTTTTTGGTTTGCTTTATTGTGTCTCAGTAGGCACCATATGCCTGCACAAAACAGTCCTCATTGTAGCATTTTCAATGCATTTACACTACCCAGGAGATGGTTTTTCCATTAGCAATTTTTTAATGATTTTGAGGGGACTAAAGCTACCCCCAATTATCTTAAGACTTGACTGATATCTGCTGCCTCACTGTACCTTATCCTGAATTGGATTTTTTCCTTGACCCTCTTTAATTAAACTATCTAAGAGTTTTCTTCACCCACTAAAGACTGAAGTTATTCCGAAGTAATCTTTGAATGAATCCCAAGTGCCAGCTTTTTGCCTCCTGCAACCAGCAAGCTGGACTCATTTGAGTTCCACTATCTTACTTCTCTAGTCTCTATTATCAAGAGAAACTGAATGCATAAAGATTAGCCATTTCCTCAAGACTGTTTGAGAAACAAATCAGTGGTTAAATTTCCTTTGTTTTCCCTCCACAAGGCTAATATTGACATTTTCTTAACCATTTGCCTGACTCTTCCAGCTGATAGGTCATTGATAGAGGGAGGTGGATGGGAGAGATTGGGAGGAGAGAACAACTATAGGAAGGGGAAAGTGTTGTCTTAAAAGATAAAGAAAAATTCATGAGGTATTTTTTGAGCCTCTTGGGGGCATTATAGTCATTTGATAAAGGAAGGTTAGCCATAGGGTCTGTTTGATGGATTGTGAAGACTGCTTTGTCCGCTGGACTGGATTAGAAGAGTCAGTTGTATTTATTACAAAATAGGGACTAATTTGGATTGCATTAGAGAAATGGGACTATGATGTCAAAATCCTAGTCCTAAAATCAATGTTCTGAGAGGGCATGCATATCACTCCTTGTTCAGGTGCATGTAATTATCTATCCTAAGTGGATTTTTGTTGTTGAGTTATCCCAGATTTCTAAGTTTTGATCCTTCTCCCAAGATACATTAAATCTTGATATTTTTTTAATGAATTATGTGCATGTATTTCTAGGCATTTCATGCAAAATAAATAAATGAATTTGCGGTTGTTGGAATGAAATACACTTAATAACCTGCAACTCTCATTTTCACCTTTAAATACTATTTTATGTTGCAGTAATAGTTGTTGGTTTGGTTGGGAATAAAATTTGTAAAGTTTTGATATGAGCAGTGTTTTAAGTACTGACCCATGCCATACAATGTTGTAGCAACACAGTCTGGTGCTATATGGGTGCTTGGTAAAATAGTCTTCTGACTCCTATCGAAACTTCTGGTAATCTTGATGGAAAAATAAACTTTTCTTTTCCCTATTTATAAGCTTTTTCTGGGAGGCCATGAATTGACCCTACGAATGAAACAGGAAAGAGTCAAAAGCCTTTATTTATTGGATAACAATATTTTGGCATGATTAAATTTTGAGTACAAGCTGCCTATTAAATCTTTTGAAGAGGTCACAAAGAGCTTGTGTAAATGTTTGGAATGTATATCTTTTATTACAGTGTCATTAAATGTGGTCCAGGTAAGAAGGCTTCTCATGTGATATTGACCACAGCTTTTGACACAACCGGGGATCTTCCACTCGCATTATAACATTGGCTTTTTAATAGCTGACCATACCAGCATGATATGCAATTTCATGCTTAGCAATTTCAAGACAGGAGAAAAGGATCTCTATAGGCAGCATGCAGCACTTGTTTGCAATGATCAACCTTCAATTTCCAACTCTTGTTCATCATCATGCAGCAGTTCTTAACTCTAATGCTTACTCTCATGTCTCCCTCTTTTTCTCACTGTAATGATCTTAACGGGAAAGCCATATAAGAAAGTGTTTCCACCTTCCTTCTATTTTTCTCTCAATCACTTTCCACTGCAATCCTTATGTTTGCTACTTCAGATGGAAGCAGAATGCTTGAAGGTTATGCCAGTTTGGTTTCTGGACTGTCATGAACTGTGATTTTATCTATTTGACTATGATTCTGATAACCTTCTCTTTGTTCTTTCAGTATTATTGGATGTGTGATTTCTCTTTAAAATTTTGTCTGGTATTTTTGGTTGTTTCTAAAATTTAAACACTCGCTGTATATGGATTTCCTGTTGACTTAGAAATGAGGTATAATTTTTGTTTATTTTCTTTTATTTATTGTCTACATATTCTATAAAAGCTTTTCCAAAATATGTCTAAAGGCCTACTTTTTCTCTTGGGAGCAGAGTGATGGGAAAAGGAAAGACAAACTTGATAGTTGGTTTGCTGATCTGACTCAGCCATTCAATATGTACGCATGTCATTCTTCTGTTATTAAGGTAACATAGTGTTGGTTTCGGCACAGATGGACGTGAATATGGTTATTTTATACTTTTTTTACATGTAATTATGCTATGTGTTATCTTTTGTTGTTGGTCTTTCTGCAAGGCTTTTTATACATTTTTATATAAAGGAACATGTCATGTCTGCTATTATGTTGTACAAGTCAACTCATCTAAGCCTTTTCCCAACTACATGGGGTTGGCTATTGCTATTAGGTAGTAGGTACTATAAAATTTCCTTGCTAGTTGCTAGCACGTGTCTTCCCTTTTTTGGTGGTAAGGGAGTTTTTCCCTTTCTTATGGTAACTGTAGAAGCAGGAAGATCGAGGGCATTTATTGAAACAAAATATATATAATTTTTTTTTTTTTACTTTAAATTATATGGATGTTTATGATTGCAAAATGGTTTCTTTCCTCTAGTAGTCAACACTTCTTGTTCTTTGGGATAGAAGAGTTTCTTATGGTATCTATGCAGTCAATCATATGTGCAGGCCTCTATCCCAACGTGGCTGCAACCAGAGAAGGTATTATTGGAGCATCTTTAGGTGGTGGTAAAGCACTGTACAGTAGCCCTGCTGTGAAGGATCGTCCTATATGGTATGATGGAAGGCGAGAAGTTCACGTACATCCTTCCTCTGTAAATCATAACATGAAAGGTTTTCGGTATCCATTTCTTACATTCCTTGAAAAGGTATGCCTGCAGCTTCTTGAATCAATTTCATTGAACATTTGATTACTTTTTTTTTACCATTTATCATAATATTCATTATAATGCCCGAGTCAGCAGTATGTGCTGGCAGCTGAGTTTACTTACTAAATAATAAACTGACCTAGTTCTTTATATCTGGCCTGTTGATGTGCAACAGGTCATTTATGTAATTTGGTATCTGAAAGTGTTTCATCTTTCTTCAGTTTAAACTTCCAGCATGTTAACTTTCATTAGTACAGCTTGAGTTTTTTGAGCATGTAAATAAGAAACAACAAAAAGCACTTTGCTAGAGAATTCAGACCTTATCAGTGCTTGGTTGTGAACTGCATAGAGATTTAGCAGGTTGAAACAAGAGCAGCAATACATGATCATCTCATGAGTCCAAATACAAAATCAATTTAGTACTCTTCTTTCATAACATGTGTCTCCAGAATTGAAACCTCAGATGTTCCAGATTCCGAGTTGGGTAATATGAGTTTTTTGTGAACTTGTTGAAATGGTGCTTGGATGATTGGATTAAGTTTCATAGTTCTGTTATTAGAAAATACCTTTGCAAATTGGCAACCTGGTTCCATATATGTTTCCTTTCGTAGAGGCCAGGTTAATGGAAAAATAGGAATGGCTGTGTGATTCACTTTCTGTCATTAATGTATTGACATCTGAGCTTGGAGAATATTGTCAGTTATGCAAATTCTCAGTTTTGGAAAAGTAAATTTTTATTGATATAATATTCCAACCATGTATTTTCTTCTGATTCTTGCTATACCACTAAAATAATAACCTCCAATAAAATGCTTCAAAATAATAACCTCCAATAAAATTTAATGCATCCAATAAAATGCACCAAAATAATAACCTCCATTGCCAACACAGTGTAGCTGCTACAAAGTCCTCCATTGGTACCTGTAATCAGGTTAAATTTTAGCTATACCACTGCCATCAGATCCTGGTTTTTTATCTTTATTGAAGTGAATTTGATGTTTTTACTCTTCAGTCAATCCTATGCCATGAAATTTTAAAGTAATTGTCTTTTTTCCTTTAAAATGTTATTTCTCCTTAAATTTTCTGATTATAATTATCAAGATTCCTGGAATATGCAAATTTTGGGGAAAAATAAATTGATATGATGTTTGTTGCTTTATACTCATTGCATTCTTGGCTTTTATTCCATCTTACCTCATCCAAGGTTTTAAATCCTAGGTCATAAAGGTGTTCTAGTTTCTCCATGGTACAGAATATCCCACTATCCTATCCCATCTTAATGGTTGTTTTAATAAAGCATCCCAGTAGGTATCCCAAGTTTCCAACCCCTCTCCCCTTCTTTTCTTTATTTCCTTCTTACTTTGTATATTTCCTTTTTTTCTAACCTTTTTTTTTGCCTTCTTTCTTTCCATTTTCCTTTCTTTTAATTTCTTTTTCCTTCTTTCCTTGCAAGGATAGGTTTTGGAGTCCTGCCCTCTCCCGATCCTATTTTCCTGTAGGAATGAGAAGGGACAGCTAGCACACCCCCCATCCCACCAGGACTTGAGACTTTGACTCATTTTCATTTCTTTATTCTTGTTTAATTCCTTGCTTTTTGCTTGTACTTGATGGTATAATGATGTAAACCCAAAGAAATAAGTTTGGTATGATGATGCAAATTGGCTTCATGATTGTAGTTCAAAGTTATGTTTGGTTTAGTAACCAGGTAAAACTGGGTTTTGTGGAACCGCTCGAGGGCAGAATGGGGGGGATAACACAGGATAAATGTGTTTCATGTAAGGATTTAGATCCTGGGTATTATTGGTCTGTACTGGGTGTCCTGTATCAGACTAGTGACCATTCGGGTCCTTGAATAGATTTTGGACTCCAAAACCTTAGGACCTGGTGGTCTTGATCCTATCTAGCTTGGTACCATCTTGTACCAAGTGGAACGGGAGATTTGGACCAGCTGGCTTTCGCTGACACCAGCCAGGCTGTCAGATGCTCCCTGACTGGCTTTTCCCTTCTTTGTGTCACATCTAAGGGTGGAGGGAAGGAAACAAGAAGGGAGAGTCAGGAGAAAATGGAAGAAATTCAGATCTGGCTGGTTATTATTTGTTTTCCTCGTTTAAGGAATCATGCAGATTTTTTAATCAGCTGCATTTATGACTGGGACCCAAATTTAATGGATTAAGTGGATAAAAAGTAGGACATCGGCTGCATTAATTTTTCCAAAATGGTCTTGTTCTCCTTTAAACTCCTTTGACCTGTGCATATAAATGATTGTTTTGTTGAATAAATTGGGTTAAGGAGGTTTATTCAGTGTAAAACCCTAACTGAAGAAGGCCTAAGATGTGTTTGTGTTCTATTTTTTACAACATTCTTACTATTAGACATTGTATGCCAAACTATTACGAACTAGGCATTTTCGGATGAACTGAACCAATCCGGAACGGTTTGACCTCTAGGTTTGGTACAGGGGGAGAACCAATGGAACCAACCTTGAATCGACTCAGCCGAGTTGAGTTATTCGGTTTGGTCCAATTTGGGATGGTTCATGGCTTAAAGCCCCTTGGTCCACTTGATTAGCATGTCACTGATTCGGTACAGCATGCATTGTACAAGACCGTATCGGACTGACACCGCAACTGTACCGGTTCCTAGTATGACAAACCTTGCTATTAAATTATTGGATTTTTAAGAAGGTTTAAGGTTGAATATGCTTTAAAAAAAATCAATTTTTAGGGTTTTGTTGGCATACCAAAATAAGGAGATTTTTCTATGTTGATTTATGGATCTCTGTATGTATATATGTGAACTTTATAAGTTCTTTGATTATGTACTCTGAATTTTATTGGATATTTCTCATAATATTAAGATCTCTCTTTAAATTTCTAATCATGGGCAAAATTTAGGGGGATTTGATATCGCAAATCTTAATCAAATAATTTGGACAATTTGAGGACAATTTGAACCAAGATTTGTAAAACCACTATCATTTCCCATGTCAGCCAAATATTGGGTTGATTTGATCCTATGTATTGGTGCTTGTCATATGTATTGGTGCCTGTCAAATGCTAGTTTATCCTATGATTTTTCCCTAGATCTAGACTCTAGAGAGAGGGAGGGAGTGAGGAGGGAGGAAAGGTGGTTCAGTGCCATATTGATGTCTACTAGAGATGGGTGGTGGAGCCCATGGCCACCATGAGGCCCCCACTGTTAGATCTGAGTTGTTAGATGGGTTCTTGAGGCTGATCACTAGTGAAGTGAGAGCCAGAGGTGGTGGAGAAAGTCTTAGAGGAGAGGTTGTTGGCGAGAAGGTTGAAGGAGAAGATCATTGGAGGGAAATCTAATAGTGAGAATGAACAAGTGAGAGAGAAGTGAGGAGAAAAAGAAGGGATCGATGGGGATTGGGGGTTTTATAAAACGTTTATTGGTTTGGCTTAGTCAAATCAGGCGGTCCTTCTCAATTTGGACAAGATCTGTTCCATTTCTATGTTCCCTTGAACCGATGTGCAAAACCGACTCAATTTGCACCAGTTTAGTGTACCATACCCAAAATCAAGGTGTTCGAATGGTTTCACATATCTTGATTTAATTGTTGCATAATTAGAAAAAAAAATGTGAGGAGCAAATATCATAGAAGACCTTGTAGTTTTCATGTAGGATGATTCAACAGAAACAAGGTCCAATAGATATAGATTAATCCCTTGTGACAATCTTTCTTCCATCTAAATATAATGAGATTAAGAGGAAAAAATATTTGGACCTAATATTTAATAAGAAAACCTGCCCTTTCAGCTTCTTTTTCAATTTTTTAAGTAAGTTATTTTAGATTGCAATTAACTTGGACAACTACCACAAAATTCATTGTAATTGAATAATATATTTGAGATTTACTTCCTACTCACACTAGCAATCTTGAATAATCTTTGCTGTTGGGAATTCATTTTCCGTGGAATTTTTAGCAGATAACTACCCCAAGTTTTATTGAAGATATTAGGCCCTATCTGTTTGAGGACTTGCAAGCAACAGGATCACTGACAAGTTTGATGAATCCCAATTAGTTGCAATTGCTCAATCTTAAATTCTCTTCTGGTGTTGTTATCCTCCTGCTGCTATGTGAACTAAGGTTTTTAGTTAGTTACCGGCATATCTCATGTCAAGTTCCTACATGATTGCAAAGCCACTTATGATATTATATTTTAAAACTTCAGCCATTATTTTTCACTAATTTCTTTTTGTGTGGAACTAATATAGTAATTCTTTTCTTTAAAGAAAGGAAAAGAAAAGTGCTGTCATTGAGATGAAAATTTAGAAATGTTGTCATATATTTCTGACAGAAGGATTAATTTTTACATATCGGTTTATATATTTGTGGAGGCTCATAATATTTGCATTTCTTAATATTTGACATGCTGTTCATAAATCTAAGAAACTTGGAATAGGTTGATTTGTAAATAAATGTAATTTCAAATATGTTTATTTTTCTTTCATAGGTTGAAACCAGCAAGGTGTTTCTTCGAGACACTACCATCATCTCTCCTTACTCTATTCTTCTGTTTGGTGGATCCATGGTTGTCCAACATCAGGTGACATCTTCATAACAATCTACAATACTAATAGTGTTAACTTTGAACTTGTTGCCCACCTCATATTTTTCTGCAGAGTGGTTCATTTTGCCTGGCTCACTCTACTTTGCATGTGCAATTGCTGATTTTGTTTATGCTCGTTGATTATTAGAGCTTTGATTAATTAACAAGATTGATTTTACACAAACGGTTTGATTTCTTTAGGTTTGTATATGAATAAGGGCTTGGACTTTGTGGACGAATCTTTGGATAAACAAAAAAAAAATTGGGTTATTTTCTATTTTGAAATTTTATTTGGAGATAGAAGACCTTATGAACAAATAACTCAATGTTCAAGTAATATAAGAACTAAGAAGGTAGGTAGATGAATTGGAAATTTGGCATCTTAAAAGCGAAGAGTGGCTTTCAGGTTTAGTCATAAATGAATAGAAAGTGTCCCATTTATATCTAGGATTTAGATAAAGAATCATCTTGTACAGAGCCAGCAGATGGAAATGCACTGGCCATCCTCTTTAAAAGTAATCTATATTAAAAGTTTCATCATATGAAAAACATCTGACCTTTGATGAGACATTCTCTTCACATAGTTTGGTGTACAAGAAATCAAAGTCATTATCATCAAGTTATGCCGTTGTCTCTCTTTCTCAAGTGAATAATCCAGGGGTGTAACTCAAGTAGGTAGGATTGGGTCAAGGGCAAACCTAGGTCCAACTATATGCAAAAGCCTGGACCCAAACCACAAATTAACCTTTAACTTGATGCTCTTATCTCAAGTTTGATCAGATGATTCAAAAATGAGTTTCAAGCTTTTTGCTTAGTGTAGGTTTGGTTAGGTTGGATTGACAAATTCAAGTTGGGTCAAGGATTTGCAACATAGGCCGAAACTAAGACCCAGTCCACCCAAAGTCCAGGTTAGGCTTGTGTAGGTTGCCAAAGTTGTAGGTCTAACAAATATTGGCAACTTCTGTTCAAATATTTCACCGATTTGCCGTAACATTTCAAAATATTAAATGGAGCATACATATTATATAACAAATGTATTAATAAGTACTGACCTTTAATGGAAGGGTATAGAGGCCTATATGTAGATTATCATCTCTCATTTTATATACAGAAGTTTCAACTAATATGCTTTTGCCTTCCTCAAAAAAATGGGTCATCACATCTTCCATTTTTACAAGAGATAATGATGTTCATCCATGTTAAGTTGAGTTCACACTTACTTTGAAAGACATGGATATCCATTTTAAAAGCGTCATGTCAAAAAATTGAGACAACTGTTAACTAAAACTGTAATTTCTCTTAATAAAAACTAAATCTTGTAATTTTCTTTGCCATTATCATTATGACGTCCTTTTCTTCAGGATGTGACTGTCAAGGACAAGTTCTCTCCAATGAGAGAATGATTGCTTCTACTATATCGATCAAAATAATGTTGGACAAGTGAATAGGCAAAAATGAGTCAAGAAAAGATGAGGACATGTTATGAGATTGCCAGGATATATTAGTCCTGATAGATGATAAGGTAATGAAAAAAAATGAGAACCATGGATTGGCGATGTGTTGTATAGAGAGACAGGGGTCATTTGAAGAGTAAGACTTTAGTTATTAAAATTGGTGTGTATGCAGAGTAGATTTGCATGCGGGTATAGGATGTGGGTGCTGGGTTGGGTTTCTAAAGAGATTCCAAAGGTTTTTTTCTTTTTGTCGCAGGCGAGGGTGGGGTTTTATTTATTCATTTATTTATTTATTTTGGGGGGGGGGGGGGGGGGGGGGGGGGGGGATTGTGCTGGGTCCTTTGTTACCAAAACAGGTGCAAAAAAAATTTATAGGAAATTTTTAGGATGGGTGTGACTTCAAGTTTGAGGGGATTCCATAGTGATTGAACCACCCTAATTGGAAGATACTTGCTACCAAGAGCGAGCCATTAAAGTGGATGTTTCTTGTGGCAAATGGTAAAATAATTGGATACTTGTAATAAGCTTGGATAAAGTACTTAAGAGAAGATTGAAAGTGTTCTTTCTCCCTTGAAAATGGCCTTTAGCAACTATATATAATTGATCTCGTATAAATGTAAGGAGGCTCATTTTTTGTTATCATATAGAAATGCAGTAGTATTTTGCATTTGTAGAAGGTTGTTCTGGTTTGAGCTTGAGAACTAGTAACATAGAATGTTCATACCAAGTTGAACCTTAAATATATTGCTAAAATATTATTGCCAAAAATTAGAAAAATTCTGGTCTTGGGCTTTAGCTTTTATGCTCGCAATTTGGGCTTGAGCCCAGAATTTGAGGCTTTAGTTTTTGGACCACCTCGAGCCTAGATTGCCAGTAAAGTTTAGGCACAGTTTCGGAGACTATTTAGGCCATCAATATAATGTGCTTTGACACATATAGGCTGCTCAAGCTGGAGTGGATTAAAATGGACATAGTAAAAGCGTCTACCAATTTTAACCTAGAGAGGCCCTAGCAAAATGAACCATAATCCTCACTTAACTTTCTCTATTTTCATTCTCCCTCCATCTCTTTCCCCATGATCCATCGATCAATTCTCAGAAAAGGTCTCATTGTGGTGCGCAACCCTCATTCTTCAGTGCACAGGGACTTAGGACTTTGAGGTCCTCCTCTTATATACCTAATAGCCCAAACCAAGCCTTGTGATGGTAGCAAAATTGACCTTGAGTGTTACTGCTTGGGAGGGTGAACAAGATGGTGACTTATTTGGTGATAACAAAAGGTTGACCCAGTGACAATGAAGATGGTCAAGATGCAATAGGTGGTGCCCAGTAGGTGTGATTTGGATCATAGGCAGAGGGGGTGGAGGATGGTGGTGGCCATTAGGTCCTAGCAGTGGCTCTAGAAGGCCTATAGGGTGGTGGCACAAAAGAAAGCATTCAATTGCTTTCAACTGCAAATCTCAGTGGTGGGTGATCCTCCTTCGCTCCATCTTAAGTCTGTTGTATTGTGGTTTATGGGCCAGCCAGGATTTGGCCCAATCATCTGATATAAGTCAAAGTTTACATTATTGGACCATGCTTGTACCTAAGTAATCCAGGCTATGTTTGGGCCAAGCCGAGCTGGGCTTGGGCCTAATATTTTAGTCCCTGGCCAAAATCCAGTTCTTCCATTTCATTGACACCCATACTTTGGTGTTATCATGATCTTAAGATGGTCATCCAATCAAACGTCCAGCAAGGAGAAAGCTGCCTTTCTACTAGGAGGCAAACTTGACCCAGCTGCATGGATGGACTGCCTTGCGTGCATTGTTAAATTCTATCTATATACTCAGATCGGCTAAATGCAGTTCATGCTCCATTTATTTAGTTTATGTTTGTAATTTGACCCAGATTCGGCATGAAATTCTAGCATGATTATAATGCTAAAAGTTTAAAACTCATTTATATTGGTTTTGGATATGATCTCTTGTTTTATTGAGGAAATTTTGGTTGGTTTACTGGCTTGGCAAAAAAAAAAAGAGTTAAAGTATGAAGCAAAAACATATTTGGAAAAATTCCTAGCTGTAATGGAAATTTGTTTCTTTGGACTACTAATCTGTTGATTTTAGACTAGCCATGACAGGTTTGTATTGCTATTGCAGACAGGACTGGTCATTATAGACGACTGGTTAAAACTGACTGCCCCAGCTCAGATTGCTGTTCTGTTTAAGGAACTGCGCATGACACTCCATACTGTTCTGAAGGAACTTATAAGCAAGCCAGAGGTATATGACCACCTTTTTTATGTTAAATTTTATGACTGAAAATAGTTTGTCAAAATAATAAAGGGTCCTGTCAGACATGATTTGCAATGCTGGATTGTAACAGTCCATACTGGGGCACTGATTTGTAGTGGCAGGGAACCAATTCTTGATGCATCTCTTGTATATGGGTATACGGGTACCAAAACCAATATTGTAAACTCTGCTGCCAATGACAATTATCTTTATTGGTTCTTGTGATTCATGAAAAATATGATTTCACTATTGATCGTGTGGCATTCTTTTATGCTTCAGATCCAAGTGGTAGTATTTATTATTTATGGAAGCAGTGAACATTACCATTTTCTGGAGAATCTTGTTCTATTTTTTCCTCAGTATCTCTGTATCCACCTGGCAGAACTTCTACCTGGTAGAAAGTGATGTATTGATATGACATTTATTCAGATCATGTATTTGTGGATCAAATGTCTATATGCTCGTTCGCATTTAAACCCATCGAGTCTCATGTCTTTTAGAATGTTTTGTTAAATCAGGAAGACTGCAAGTTTTTTCCCCCTTTTAAGTCAGTATTGAATGATTTCCCTTTGGACTGATACTTTCATTACTATGTTCTTGTTTCTATTGTTGCTTTCTGATTATTGCATATGAACTTTGTCCAGAATATTTGGCATTTTTAATATTAACCATTTTTGACCGAATTTCAGTCAATCAAACTGTTGTGAAAGATATGCTTTGAGGCCATTTTGGAGGGTTAATAGAAAGTGAATGCCTGGTTGGTTAAGTCCCAAGATTAGCATGCCTGCATGATGCTTGTTAAACTTGGCATCTGGTACATCAAGTCTTAGAATACTAGGAAAAATGGGCAGGGAAAGAAATAAAAGGATTTCATGATCAACCAGTAAAGGGCTAGCTACTTGTTTTACCAGCCACAGCTCTGGGCTTAAAACAGATCTTGTAACTATCAATTTCACAAAGTCAATTATAACAATCTGTGGATGAGATAATTGAAACCCCCAAAAAGAAGCTGGTACGAAACAATTGGTGCATTGATAGAAGAAAAATGAATGAGAGAAAAGCAGAAACTAAGTTGATAAAGGCTCATATAGAGGAGCATATGCTGCAAGAGCTATGCATGAACAAGGGTTAATGAAAAATGGATCTAGCACCAAAATGACCCTCAGCAGAAAAATTCCATAAAGAAGCAAATAATAATGGAGATCTTGATTACACAAAAATGTGCTCGTATGATTTTGTGTCATTCCAAGCTTAGATGGTAAACCCAGACTTGTCTGAATCAAAAATGAACCTGGTTAAATAAATGTTAGTTTCTTGAACCAGGATAACTTAAAATGACTTGGACCCGAAGGGCAAATAGGAATTGAACTAACAAGTATCAGTTTTGGTAGCCTACACAAGTAAAATGAGTTGTACTTGCAGAATCTATTTACTAATTGAAAGAAAATCTGATTAAATCTGACTGCAGGTAAGCTGCTTTGCTAATGACAATCTATGGATGGGCAGCCCCTAACGTTCAATCTGCTTAAATCTGATGAAGTGAGCTATATGTAACGGACTCATCTCATTTGATAATTCAAACACTGCTGTAACTTGTTAATAATGAATCATTAGCTTTTCACAACCCCATGTAGTTGGGAAAAAGCTTAGATGAGATGAGTTGAGTTGAGTTGAGTTAAGCTTTTCACAAGCTCCCAAAGTGGGTCCAATAAAGTTTTGTGGTGAGGAACATATCATAATAAATCCCATTTGTAGAAATCATTAATGAATGGTTGAATCTCATAATGGGTCTAGAAGCTTTGGGATAGTGCCTTGGAAAATCATAACATGCTCATAATTACAAAGGAGTCATCTGATAAATATAACTCCATTGTAAGTCTGGATACATATTCTGCATGGACTCCTTAAGCAACCACCTACAGATTCATGAACACTGAAGAAATGGTTATAGAGAGCATACAAGCAATGTGCATGTTGTAATGTGCAAGCCTAAAGGGTGTAGGCTCATTAAACATTTCCAATGTGGCATTTCCCCCTGGTATGACCTGCCTTGTCAGCCCCTTCGCTATCTGCAAATAACATAGGAAAAATCCTCTGATAAATGGACAATGTTGTTGGTAACTGTGGCTAAAAGCTCACTCATATCTTAAAGGTATTTTCACTCTCTTTCACGTGTACTAATGATGTTACTGTCCTTTATAATGTTTCTTCTTTATCCAAGTTCAAGTTCCCCATCTGGTGATCCATTCTATGCTTCTTATGATCCATAAAAACCATCATTAAGTTCCATTCTTTACTTTTATGACTTTTTTGGAAAATTTGTCTCATACGATATTTGTGATTAGACTTTCCTGTTTAACGGTTGGTTCACTTATCATGCAGCAATTTGGTATAGATATTGAAAGAATGGTAAGCCAAAGCATCCCAATTTTTCATGTGTATGTGTGGTGTGTGTGTGCGTCAAATGCTTCAACATACTGTCTTTTTCGTTTCTTGGCTACATACCTTGGTACTTCTGGTTTTATAGAAAAATATTTGGATGTGATTGTGGTTATGGTTTGTGAAACAAGGTGATATTATTTATGAACTAGAGCATAATTTTTTTTCCAAGTCAATCATAATGTCTGTCACACTGCTTAGTTTGGTATATCTTGATCATTTTTAATCATGAAGTTTGCATTATAAGCGGTTGCTATTATTCCCATGGTGCACTTCAACATGGTTTAATTTCCTTTCGCATAACCTTGTTTCAGATGGCTACCTGTGCCAACAATGTAGTAGTGAAATCTATTGTTCATTTGTTGCTAGAGGAAGACAAAGCTCAACAATCTCTACGTTAAGGTATGGTCATATTCTGAAGCCTCCTGATGCTGAAATATCTTATATTCCACTGGAAGGGGATGGAGAGTGTAGCAGATTGCATGACCAACTGAAATATCTAGTAATGATCCAGGCATAAAGAGAGGGTGGAGGTGGTTGATAAATAACAACTGAAAATTTCTTACTCTAGCTTGTTGGTTCTTCATATACTCTTTCCAATGTAATTTCACATCAGCCAGCATTATTGCTCCCCCTGGGCCCCATCTTCTTTCCTTTCTCTCTGTTTGATGGGTCCATGTGCATGCGTGTGTGACCAACAATCATTTTGGTTGTGGAAATTAGCACCAGGCAAATTGGAAAGCCCTCAAACTTTATTGCCAAGCAGCATCTATGGTTAATTCACTCAAGTCTTTTCTTTGCAGGTGTTTTTGTACTACACCTATTCTCAACTACAATACTAGGCAACCTTTGCAGGCTCTGGACAGGCAATTTAGAGCTGGAAAGTTCAGCATGCTATGTTGTTGCCGTGATGTAAAAAGGCAGAGGAACGTTATACTTGGTCTCAAGAGAAGCAAAAATAGGTTTGTCACCTGGAGCAAAAATAGGTGATCATGTTTCAAGAGAAGCTAATCCGGTTTACCTTTCCCAGATCAGAGAGGACCTTCCATTCCTGGCCAAGCAGAAAGATGTGTACTAGCTTGAATTTCTAGTCTAGCCATAGAAGAGTGAGGTGACAAACATCATGAACAAGTTCCTTAACAACCTGTCTCATTTTGCTGCTATAAACTAAAAAGTACAGGAAAAAATAGTTCTGGTTTTGGAAATTTGTTACATAAATTGAGGTATACGTTGCAAGGATGGTTATATAACTTAAAACTTCTGTAACAATTGAGAATCTCAAGGAAGAAAAAGACCTACCAAGCAATTCATCATAAAAACATATGTTATTAATTTAGTTCTCTTTTGATTGAATTTGGAACCAAGTAGATGATACTTTCTTTGGTTCTCTTCTTTCCTACACTGGTTAGCAACAAGTACACGGGCCATTGCCTACGTTGTGAATGTGGTTTATTATTTTGAGTACTTTTTTTACAAGTTGGAAGCTTCTGTCCTGAGATTCTTGTTCCACGCGGCAATGCCAAGGCAGTGGACTTGCCACCCACTTGAGCTTCCATGCTAAAGAATAGTTTTCTTTAATAAGATATTTTGTACTGCTTTGCTGGGACAGAAAAAACAAGTTTGAAAGCAATTATCAATAAACAGTGTAACAATCCTTTCTTCCATCTTTTCATTGCCATCAAGCAGGATTCATGGGTTATTTTTTTATGATAAAAGCAAGACTGTAGCAGTTCTATTTTCTCTGATCTTTTCTCTTGTTTCAGTTTATATCATGTCGGTTGAGGCATTACAGGTGTGGCCCAAGGCTCGGAAAAGAGATGTATACAACTGAGGTCTCGATCAAAAAATGCATAGTTGATATGGTCAGAGTTGTCCCACCAATTTCTTGATATGATCAAAAAAATCTTGACGGTTGGAGTTTCTCAGCATCCAGTGATTGAATATTTTAAACAGCGAGAAAAAAATGTCGTAATCAAAATGATCTTCCACGCCAGCATGCGTCGGGGGCGCGGGGGGGTTTAAAGTCGGTCGTCTCTATTTATTATTATTATTATTATTATTATGAATCAGCAGCCGGAAAAAGGGGATTTCACGGGGAAAACCTCAATCATGGCGTTTGAACTTTTTTTCTTATTTTATTGAATCTGTACATATGTATGCCTAGTAGTTTTTTAAATCGGTGCCAAAAGGCACCGATTTTAAAGGATAGGAAACAAAAATAAATTTATCAAAATGGTATTAAAATAGAAAACATCATTTTAAATGGTATTTTTTACTTTCATGTCATCATTCCTCGGTTCAGCTCCATCAATAGGGCTGAGGTAGAAATCATCACTACAAGTGGTGATTTCAATTGAATGAAATTGCCACTCGATTTCAATTGAATGAAATTGTCATTCCAAGTAGCGATTTCATTTGAGTTGAAATCATTATTTAGAGTGACGATTTCATTTGAGTTGAAATCGTCATTTAGAGTGGCGATTTCATTAAATTGAAATCATTCATTAAATTGAAATAGCTACTTGAAGTGGCGATTTCTATCTCGAAATTGTCACTCCAAGTGACGATTTTCTCGTGGACTTAGTTTCCTCTAGGGATTTAAACTCTACGGATCCCTCCCTTTGCATAATCTTCTAGCAAATCAAAAAAGGGGTTAGATGATGGTTAATGATTCAGTGTCATCATAATTATCTTGTTATATCTATTTTGTTAATCAAAATTATCTTGTTATATCTATTATCTTGTTAATTAGAATTATCTTGTTATATCTATATTATCTTGTTATATCTATTATCTATAACAAGATAATAGATATAACAATCAGAAATTATCTTCTTATATCTATTATCTATAACAAGATAATATATATAACAATCAGAATTATCTTGTTATACATATTAATAGATATAACAAGATAATAGATAATAGAGGGTTAGGATCGCTCGGAGGCTCCGAGTGTTTAAGAAGGGAATGTGCGTGGGAGAAAATCTGTAGAAATCGCCACTTAAAGAGGTGATTTCAGTTCTCAATTGAACTGAAATCACCACACTTGATGATTTTTTTTTGATGAAATAGAAGTAGAAAACACCATTTCAAATGACGTTTTCTACTTTAACACCATTTTGATAAAATCTTTTTTCTCATTCCTTTGTTTTAAAACCGGTGCCTTTTAGCACCGGTTTAAAAAACTACTCTATGTATGCCTGTGTATAATATATATGTATATATAAAAGAGAGTGGAAAGATGTTTACCAAGATTCAATTAAATTTTGATTTAAACTATTAAGTTCTATGTTGATGATTTGAGCCTTTTTTTTAAAAAAATATTTATACATAAAAATTATATGATTGAAGGCTCATATTGTATGCATTAAGTTGTCAAAATATTAATTATTATTTATAGTATATAGGTTATTTAATTTTTAATTACTTAATGCATAAGTTAAAAAACTTCAAATCACATGACTTTTTCCTATATAACCATTTCATAGCTAGTAGACCTTATCTGACATCTTAAATATCACTATAAAGCCCACATATAGACTTAATCAAACCTGTGTTGGATGATTCATTTGACTGCCTGAGTTTTTTATATATATATATATATATATATATTCTTCAAATATGTTTGAGCTGGGAAAAAAAGATTTGTTGTTCAGGAAGGGAAAAACAAAGAAATTTCTCCAAATATATGGAAAAAAGGATAAAATATAACAAAGGAGAAATATTTATTTATCTTCTTATATATCCATTCACAAGAAAACAGGCTTGTGATATGTGAATTTTATGCCTTTTAAATTACATCTACTAATTGGGTTCAGCTCTCTGTTTTTTTTTTCCCTCTAAATAATAGAGCTTTAGTACGACCGTTCGGCCCCAGTCAATCCACGACTTTAGGCTCTTATCGAGACCCTTGTGCCTTTGAACTTTCCGTTATTTATTGCGCATCCCACGTACGTACGGTCTGAGCCAGAGGCGTGGTAGAAAAAAGCCGTAGGCAAGTTTTCTTTATGTATGTGTGTAATAAGTGTTTTTTTTTTTTTTTAAGCAGATGATCGTACTAGTCTAGTGCGAATCGATTTAGATACATTAAAAAATAGAATTTGTTTTAATATAATAGCACAGGGGTCTTCCTGCTTTCAAACTCAAAAATCAGAGTGATAGGCCAATAGAGGCCGCCATCCAATCTGCCGCAACGTTCGCTTTCATCTGAACAGTATGAATCTCCCTAAGGATGGTTCAGATATCATATAGTAAAGGGTTGCTTGGACATGAACACAGTAATCCTACAGAAGCCATCGGACGACAGTAGTAGAGTCTCCCTCAATGAAGTAGTAGAGTCTCCCTCAATGAAGAGATAATAAGCATGAAGGATTCGAGTGGCGTACGAAATACTTGTCCAAGCTGCATAAAGCTCAGCAAGAGGAATTGAGGAGTCTAGGAGACCAAAGCCACTTGTCGCCAATAATGCTCCATCAGTTCCATGGATGATAAAAGCTGAACCAACACTTCTTCCTCTCACACTCCCATCGAAATTGATTTTGACAAATCCTGGAAGGAGGCTCCCAAGAAATAAAGACCGTAAACCGGTATATTACTGAAGCAGCAGAGGAGTCCCAATGGCCAGAACTATTAGAATCAGGTGCAGAACCATGTAGTGTGTATTCTTCAGATAAAGATATAACTTTCCGCACAACCCTGTAGGGAGAAACATCATCAATGAATATAAGAAGATTCCACGATAACCAGATCTGTTAGGCTGTAGTAGCCCAGATAGCATCCCGTTGCCAAATTCTCCTCTGAATGTCACTCAAAAGGGTAAGCTGCTGAGAACAAGTACTATCCTCCCTTGGGTGGTATCTCATCCTCAGCCAGATCTGTCTCGCTCTCGGGCAACCAAAAATGGCATGATCAGTGGTTTCCTCCTGCCGACCACATAACGGGCAAGTGGCCTGAATGGCCATTCCCCTCCCAACAAGCAGGGAGCAAGTGGAAAGACAGTCCCACGCCAGCTTCTAGATAAACAGTTGGATCCTGAGATGTATAGGAAGCTTCCAAACCCATGCTACATCCATCCTGTACTAAGATTGTGGCCTATAGATCTTCATCAGATCCCTGGTAAGCGCAGTGGAGAGACACTATCTCTTCCAAACTCTGGTACCCAATGAGTGCCACGGTATGAGCGGAATAGAAAGGATCCTACGAGATAACTCCTTCCCAAAAAATTGGGACACCATGGAAAAGTGCCAGGATGTATGATCCTAAGAGATCAAGTCTGTAACTCTCATGCTGCTAGAAACATCTATATTGATAAAAGTAGACTAGAGTGAGAGGAAGAGCTCAGCAATCCACGTATTTGAACAACATCTACGGAGGATCAATCGCCAATCATCCACGATATGTTGTTCAATATTGTTGGAGCATGCCGACAGACCTCTTTTCAAAAAGAAGAATACCTACAGGATGACTGAAAGTCCATAGAAGGAGTCCAAACCCCATAATGAGTCCGCATAAAAGAGCTCCATAAGCACTGCGGATCAAGTAGGAACCGCGAAGCATGCCTAGCAATCAGTCCCTCTCTTCTGACTGTCAGAGACTCGATACCAAGGCCACCTTTAGAGATAGGCAAGCAAACAGTGCCTTATGCCATCAGATGGATACCACATCCATCCTGCATAGAAGCCCAGAGAAAGTCTCTGAATCATCTCTCTATCCTCCTTAGGCAAGTCCTCGGAATAGCAGCATTGGATAGAAGGTAAAGAGGAAGAGATGTGAGAACCGAGCATAGAAGGATAATCCTCACCATCATGGATAATCCCGTGACCTACCAGCCATCAAGGCGGTCGCGGATCCTTCGCTCTAAATCAGTGTAGTCACTGCAGCATGGCTGTCTTCCTGTAATAGGGATTCCCAGATAAGAAAGCCTGTCATACTGAGTAGTAATACCCAAAGTTTGGAGAATGGCCTCCCTAGTTATAGCATTCGTCTTTGGACTCAAGCATATCATGAACTTATGTAGATTAACTCTCTGACCAGAGGCCTGACAGTAGAGCTAAATAATGGAAGCAAAGGTCGTTGCATTGCGGACAGTAGCCCGATCCAGTAAGATACAATCATCAGCAAATAGAAGATGAGATACCAAGGAACCTTGGGGACCCGAAGTGAAGGGAGCAATACGATGAACTTCTTGCACCTAGGAGAATGCATGAGATAGATCATTAGCAGCAAGGATGAACAAAAAGGGGGATAGGAGGCAACCCTGTCACAGCCCTACTGCAGAGTGAAAGAAAGCAGTCTGGCTTCCATTAATGATGAGGGAGAATGATGGTGTATGAATGCAAGCCATGACCCAGTCAATAAAGAGGCCATCAAACCCAAATTCTTATAGAGTTCAATATAGAAAAGCCCAGCTCACTCTGTCATAAGCACGCTTCATATCTAGCTTGACAACCATTAGGCACTGACGGTCAGGGGATCTCTGAAGATCATGCATAAACTTCTGAGCTATAAGGACATTATCTGTAATGCATCACCCTTTGATAAAGGCCCCCTGCTCAGCAGAAATAAGGCAAGGAATCACATGCTGCAGTTGGGTGACTAAAATTTGAGCACATATCTTATACATGATAGTACAAAGGCTGATGGGCTTGTAATGACAAGGAGTGAAAGCATCGAAGCACTTCGGCACAAGAGTAATGAGAGTTTGGTTCCAATCAACCAAAATGGATTTGGATTGGAAAGCAAGTAGGATAGCCTGAACAACATCCTGGCCCATAATATCCCAGTAGTAATGGAAGAAAAGGGTGAAAACCCATCGGACCTAGGGGCCTTATCAGGCCCGAATTTCCATAAAGCCATCCGAATCTCATTCGGTGTGATCGACCTGATGAGGATGTCATTCTCATGTGCTGAGATCTTAGAAGCCGAAACCGGATGGACTAGGAACCCCTCACCTGTATGCTCTAACCATCTGGATTGGAAGAATTGGAGCAGTTGATCCCTAATAATCAGATTATCCTCCTGGTAATGCCCCTCCTCATCAGCAAGATGCCGAATTCTGTTTGCAGCACGCCGCTTTAGAATGGCTTGGTAAAAAAATCTAGTATTACGATTCCCTTCTTTAATCCACTAAATCCAAAACCTTGGCCTCCAGTAGATCTCCTGCTACTGTAAAAGGGAGTGGTGAAGTGCTAGGTTGTCTTTAAGAGAAGTGATATCCTGCTCAGTGAGGCAACCTTCCCGATCTTCTTTAGTTTGGAGGGTAGCTATGTCAGCTTTGATCTGCTCCACTTTCCTCACAATATCCCCAACCTTCACTCTATTCCATCTACAAAGTCTGCGTCTTGCTAGCTCAAGATGCTTAGAAAGCCTGTAGATGGCAGTGCCTCTCACGGGTGTATGCCAAACCTAGGAAATGAGGGTTCGAGCAGAGGAGTAGGATGTTCAAAATTTCTCAAATCGAAATTATTTCCGCTATTGGCCTTCAACAGCAGTGGTAATCAGGATAGGACAGTGATCAGAAGCAATCATTGGAAGGTGAGTAACAGTGACAGCAAGGTAGCTCTGAAGCCATTGGGCCGTGGCTATGGCTCTATCCAGTCTCTTCCACACATGAGCAGAACCCAGACGGTTATTGCATCGGTTATTGCATCAGGTGAATTGGGGACCTAAGAATCCCATATCCAACAACCCAGCAGAAGAAATAAAGGTTCTGAACTCAGAAATGTTTATCGCATCCACAAATTGTCTGCTCCCTTTCTTCTCATTGGCCCCAACAATGCAGTTAAAATCTCCTGCTATAAGTGATGGAACCCCTTGAGCAAGAAGAGAGCGAATCTCAGTCCATCGGACATGCCTCTCTTAAAAGTCAGTACTGGCATAAACACCCGATAGGAGCCAGGGTTCAAATGAGCCTTTCGATGTGACAAAAGCAACATGCTGGTTACACCCATGAAAGGCATCCACTTTAACGAAAGTAGTGCACCAGAGAGCCACAATACCTTCTGATAGTCCCATAGACTCCACTGCATAAGAAGACCAGGATCTGAACACCTGTCTCCTAAAGCGGGTCAGTCTATCACCCGACAATCGGATTTTCAAAAGAACATAAACATCAAAGCTATGTTGCTGCATAAGTCTTCTGAAGGAGGAGTGAAATGAGGGTTTCTATGCTCCTTTGACATTTTATATAAGGATCTTCATTTAGCTGGTGGGAATCCTGCTTGATCCTCAAACATATCATCATCAGAAAGGCATCCCTTGATCGAGGTGCCACCCTTAGAATCCTGTCCACTGCATTCCTTCATTTGAGTAGCCTCCCTTGCTGCTTCAGTCTCATTCTCCGACGGGGAAAGGGAGACGATATGTGTATCATGATCCTTCCCCCGGATAGCTTCCTTGAGGCAGAAGATAATCAAGTCATGGTGTCGTCCCTCCTTTTGAGTGGACTGAGAACCCCCATCCATCTGACCATAGGTGGCCGAACCCTTACTATTAGTAGAGTTGGGCTCCCATACTAACCGAAACAATAGGGCCCTGAACCAATCCCGGGCCTACTGAGAAAGTAAATTTATCAGTATTGGTGTTGGAGCCCGATGTATTTACTTTTCCTTTTCCTTTTACGGATTTGAAAACCACCCTATGAGTGAGGCCTCCGCAGGCTTAGCCCTCTTAGAGGGGCCAGGGAAAGCATCCTGCTGACTCTTAGGCCGTCCAACCCACTTATCGGATCTAAGGATAGCAAAGAGGTTTACTGACTCCAAATTAGATTTCATAGTAGTTTAGCACTCCTTAGATCTGAATGATTCTCAGCCAAGGTTTCAATATCAGCTGGCACTATTTCAACCAAAGTATCAGGCTCCCCTCCATCAACCTGAACCGACACTGTTTCAGTTACAATTTCAGCTAGCACCTTCTTCCACACTACACTCTGTTTCGGTCCATCAGCAGGGGAGAGCAACGGCTGGCCAGGCTTAGGGGTCCACCTCTGGGTAATCTTCGGTGGCATAACCCAGCCATCCACCAAAGCCGACCATGGAGCAGACCCATCAGACTTCGGCGCCATCGGAGTCTTCCTCCTCAGCTCCGAGACAAAGCCCTGAGACGACTTCCACTGCCGAAGAGCGACCATTTAGGGACCAAATTTGGGCCAAGCCGAGGAAGAAGCAGCTCCCGGCGAGCAGAGATCGGCAAGGTGCAGTGAACCACACCTGAGACAAATACCCTCCAAGTGCTCATAAGCATATTGTTGCTAGAAGGGGGCATGGCATCCCTGAATTCTTACACCAGGCTAGAGTAGTCTTCGCAAGTCAACTCGTACACATGCTCGAGCGAAGCCCCCTTTGGATTTGTCCTTCGTTGAAGGTTCAGTGAAGACGAACTCCCCGGCCTATGATATGATTGAGCTCAAGATATCTTCAGACCAGTATTCCAATGAAAGATTCGAAAGCCTCACCTAGAGCAAAGCATTTGGCATAGAATCAGCCGCTAGGATAAACTTCGGCCTCCATCTCTCTATGGCAATTGGTTGCCCATTGACAACCCATGGTCATCCGAGCATCATATCCTTTGCTTGAGGGTTAGAGAACTTGAGTATGTAACACCGATGGCCAAGACAAACAACATTTACTTCGTCGAAAATGATGGAACGATGAAGCTCACAGATAATAGCCTCCGATGGAACCTATCTATTGAAGCTTCTAGCAAGGATGGCCATCGAAGCCCAACGCCTTGCTTCCCCTTCCAGAGCCTCGGTGGGGACTTGGATGATGTCATAAAAGCAGGCCTCCAGCTCTGTCACCTTCTTTGGAGAGGGGGACGGAGCAACCCACTCAAAACGACTACCTCCTGTTCGTCGTCAGGCCATTTGAAGATCCTTTACAGCATCTGCACCAGTCGGAGCAGAGGGGATAGAGTTCTTCATCGTTTGATAGGGTCTGATTGTAGAGGATGGCGAGGTTTGCCGAAGACCGAGCAGGAAGCAATCTGAGCACCAATCTTAAAGCAAGGCTTCAGACAATGCGCAGGATGAACCGACTGTTGGGTAATGGGCCAAAATAGGTCATGAAAACCCTAATGGGCCTTGAAAGCCCATTAACCCCTTATGTATGTGAATGAGAAATTGCGGGGACATTTAGTCCCACATCGGAAAGAACAAGGAAGGAAGGTTCACTTATATGGAAACCTCCTCCTTAAGCTTGTGTTCCTTCGGCTCACCATAGAAGGAGAGCTTGAGGGTGATGCGAAGCATCACCCTCGCGCATGCGCACGCGCACGCGCACGCGCACGCGCACACGCGTGTGCGAAGGGCGCAATGGGCGCTTTGTAGGCGCACTTTGCACTTGGATTGATCACAACCATTGGTGATCGCTGATCAGGATTGATCATGACCGTTGATGATTTGACCGTTGGAAGGTTGACCAGTCAATTGGTCAAGGTTGACCAGTCAACGGTTGACCGGTCAATGGTTGACCATCAGGACCGTTGATAAGGCGTCCCTTCGATCAAATGATAAGTCAATCGAACCGTTGATGATAAGGCGTCCCTTCAATCAAACGGTTGTAGATAAGTCATGTGAAAAGACTTATCTGATAACGTGATCTATCACAATTATGAAAGGGCTTATCTGATCTTCAGATCACAGCCATGAAAAGGCTTATCTGATCACATGATCTGAAGATCACGAAGTAAATGGGCTTATCAAACATCCTCTGATCAAAAGAATTCGAATTAATTTAATTCGTAAGGTTGCTTCCAAGGGGCATAAGGTTGCTTCCAAGGGGCATAAGGTTGCTTCCAAAGGGCATCTAAAAACTATAAATAGGACTAAAGACCCTCTCATTCCAATCATCCAATTATCCATTCCGAATTGAATCAAATTCAATTCAGTTCTTCCACTCTCTTAGGCATTTGCATACTTTCCTAAGGATAGTATAGCAATAGTGCATTGAAAAGAGAGTTGCATTCTTGGTTCGATTATTTTGGTGAATTGTAGTGCTGCTTTCATCAAAAGGAGACTGTTGTATCCTGGGAGACAATCGTCATACTGACCGTGAGCACCATTGCGGGACGAAATTGTCTTAAGGACATAGAGTATAACTCTAGCCTCAGTCTGATTCAAGTAGGTAGCCACCATCTGCCACAGAAAAAGCCAACAATCTTAAGACAATTTTCCGTCCTCCAGAAGTGCTGCTGCAGATGGCTACCATGCATACATCCGTTCAAGCCGAGAAGCCGGAGAAGTTTACCGGCACTGACTTCAAGAGGTGGCAACAGAAGATGCTGTTCTACCTCACAACTCTGAATCTAGTCAGAGTATTGAATGAAGATCCGCCTGTCCTGAAGGAAGGGGAGACCGACAAGCAAGTCATTGCTGCGGTGGAGGCATGGAAGCACTCAGACTTCCTTTGCAAGAATTATATACTCAATGGTCTGGACAATACCCTGTACAATGTGTACAGTAGTATTGCTACTGCCAAGGAGTTATGGGCATCCCTAGATAAAAAGTACAAGATAGAGGATGCTGGACACAAGAAATTTATGGTTGGAAGGTTCCTAGACTACAAAATGGTCGACCACAAAACAGTTATGGAGCAAGTTCAAGAGCTCCAGATCATCCTGCATGAGATACATGCAGAGAGAATGTCTCTTAGCGAGTCATTTCAGGTAGCAGCTATCATAGAGAAGCTACCACCATTATGGAAGGACTTCAAGAACTACCTGAAGCACAAGCGAAAGGAGATGGGACTTGAAGATCTTATTGTCCGCCTAAGGATCGAGGAAGACAATAAAAGTCAAGACAAAAAGACAGGAGGACAACCTGCAGAACCAAAGGCCAACCTTATAGAAGGAAGAAAGAAACGCAAGTTTCCAGGCGAAGGTTTTAAACAGAAGAAGGGCAACCCGAAGAAATATAAATTCAAGGGAAAGTGCTTTGTTTGTGGTAAGCAAGGACACAAATCCAAGGACTGCCGTTCAAGGATAAAGAAAAGAAAGAGGTCAACATGACTGAATCCCTATCCAAAGAGGTATCCGAGATGATGCTGTCAGCAGTTGTATTTGAAGCAAATATGGTTGACAAAGCAAATGAGTGGTACATAGACACTGGAGCTACCAGACATGTCTGCTCTGATAAGAGTATGTTCTCATCATATACTCCTATCAATGGCAGAAATCTGTTCATGGGTAACTCCGCGACATCCAAGATAGAAGGAATTGGCCGCATTGTTATGAAGATGACATCTGGCAAGGAGCTTCTACTAAATGATGTACTACATGTCCCAGACATCCGGAAGAATCTTATATCAGGCTCCCTCCTAAGCAAACATGGCTTTAGGATGGTTTTTGAGTCTGATAAATTTGTACTCACAAAGGGGGGTATATTTATAGGAAGGGGTTACTTGAATAATGGTTTATTCAAGGTCAATGTAATGACTGTACATAGAAAACTTGAAATCAATAAAGCTTCTTCTTCTGCTTATATGGTTGACTCTTCTTGTCTATGGCATGATAGATTAGGACATGTAAATTTTAATTCATTACGAAAATTAATGAAATTAGAATTATTACCTAATCATGAAATCGATCCACATTACAAGTGTGAAGTGTGTGTTGAAGCTAAGTTAGCAAAAACACCATTTCCATCAGTTGAAAGAAATACTGAACCTCTTGACTTAATTCACAGTGATCTATGTGATTTAAAGTCAATTCAAACTAGAGGAGGTAAAAAGTATTTTATAACATTTATAGATGATTCAACAAGATACTACTATGTGTATCTACTAAAGTCTAAGGATGAGGCTTTAGAAGTGTTTAAATGTTATAAGAATGAAGTTGAAAATCAACTTGGAAAAGGGATTAAGGCCATAAGGAGTGATAGAGGTGGTGAATACGATGCACCTTTTGACAAATTCTGTCAAGAGCATGGCATTATTCATCAAACTACTGCTCCTTACTCACCTCAATCTAATGGAATTGCGGAACGTAAAAACCGCACATTAAAAGAAATGATGAATGCTATGTTAATAAATTCTGGTACACCGCAGAATTTATGGGGAGAAGCAATTCTCTCAGCAAATCATATTCTAAACAAGATACCTCTTAAGAAGAAGGATGTTACACCATATGAGTTATGGAAAGGAAAGAAGCCTTCTTATAATTACTTAAGAGTGTGGGGGTGTCTAGCTAAAGTAGCTATTCCGGACCCCAAAAAGGTCAAAATAGGACCTAAAACTGTTGATTGTATATTTATCGGCTATGCACATAATAGTAGTGCATATCGCTTTCTAGTACATAAATCAGATATATCTGATATACAGATAAATACAATCATGGAATCAAGGAATGCAACATTCTTTGAAGATATATTTCCAAGCAAAAGGAAATTAGAAATAAGTTCAAATAAAAGAACTCATGATAATACTGCTAGTAGTAGTCATCAGGATGAATATCCTGAAGATGAACCTAGACGCAGTAAGAGACCAAGAATAGCAAAGTCTTTTGGTCCTGATTATGTAACTTATATGTTACAAGATGAACCTCAGACATTTAAAGAGGCAATGTCTAATCCAGAAGCACCATTTTGGAAAGAAGCTGTCAATAATGAAATTGAGTCCATCATGCATAATCATACCTGGGAGTTGGTTGATCTACCATCTGGTATGAAACCTTTAGGGTGCAAATGGATTTTTAAGAAAAAGCTAAAGGCTGATGGATCAATTGACAAGTATAAAGCCAGATTAGTGGCTAAGGGCTTCAAACAAAAGAAGGTATAGACTTCTTTGATACCTATTCACCAGTAAGTAGAATAACATCTATAAGAATGTTAATCGCCTTTGCAGCCATTAACAATCTTGAAATTCATCAAATGGATGTTAAAACTGCCTTTTTGAATGGTGAATTAGATGAAGAAATATATGGAACAACCTGAGGGATTTATTGTTCCAGGAAAAGAAAAGAAGGTGTGTAGACTTGTTAAATCCTTATATGGATTAAAACAAGCACCTAAACAATGGCATATAAAATTTGATAATGTTATGTTATCAAATGGATTCAAAATAAATGAATGTGACAAATGTATATATGCCAAAACCCTGCCTGAAGGGTATGTGATAATCTGCTTATATGTAGATGACCTGTTAATCATTGGTAGTAATACTGAAATGATTAAACAGACAAAGAAAATGTTGATCAAACATTTTGATATGAAAAATATGGGTGTTGCAGATGTTATACTAGGGATTCGAATCACTAGAACATCTGAGGAAATAATATTATCTCAATCTCATTATATTGAGAAAATATTAAATAAGTATAAAAAGTATGATACTAGCCCGGTGAAAACACCTGTAGATGTTAATCTACATTTGGCTAAGTATACTGGAGAACCCATATCTCAATTGGAATACTCACGTATAATTGGCAGTTTAATGTATGTCATGAATTGTACTCGTCCTGACATAGCATATGCTGTCAATAAGTTGAGTAGATTTACAAGTAATCCAGGTCCAAATCATTGGACAGCTCTAATAAGGGTATTAAGATATCTGCGATATACCCTAAGTTATGGATTACATTATTCAAGATATCCAGCTGTATTAGAAGGATACAGTGATGCTAATTGGATATCTAACACAGAAGATACAAAATCCACAAGTGGATATGTATTCACCTTAGGAGGAGGTGCTGTGTCATGGAAATCTTCTAAGCAAACATGTATAGCTCGATCCACTATGGAATCTGAGTTTATTGCCTTAGAAAAGGCAGCTGAAGAAGCAGAATGGCTTCGAAACCTTTTAGAAGATATTCCATGTTGGCCAAAGCCTGTGTCTGCAATATGCATACATTGTGATAGTCAATCGGCAATATGCAGAGCACAGAATAAGATATATAATGGTAAGTCTAGACATATACGTCGCAGACATAATACCATTAAGCAGTTACTTGAAATTGGTGTAATTTCTATTGACTATGTTCAGTCAAAGAAAAACCTAGCGGATCCATTAACAAAGGGGTTACCAAGAGATCAAGTAAACTGTTTATCGAGGGGAATGGGTTTAAAACCTATAACTGAAAAATCTTCATAGTGGATACCCAACCTAGCTGACTGGAGATCCCAAGATCTAGGTTCAAAAGGGACAACTAAATTATGAAGAGACTTGATAGCACTAAGGATGTACAATCCTACTCATTCCTATGATAATGGTGCTACCTGCTAAAGGTACTAGGATAAGCATTGCTTTTAATGATTCTTATGACATGAACATTATGTGGGGTATAGCAGGATACTCTTAATAAGAATCACCTATGTGAGTGTGAACTGGGCCAATTCTATGAGAATTTTAAGGTTTAATTCTCTGAAGCACTCATGAGACCAGGAGTTGTTCGGGGCCAAAATGAACACAACCATGAGAACCAAAAGAATGCTCGGGAAGAAGTTGTGTGATTGTTATTGTCTTAGTTTACACAAAACGCTGAAAGGTTCAAGACATCATGTTCACCTTTTAGCAAGTAAACTCGATAACAACTCACTAAGGAAGGTTCAAAGCCACAAGCTACCTATCCCGATACAACTTCATCCCATTATACTCTCTTTAGTGTGTCTGCATATTCATTTGCATTAAAATCCTTTTATGTGGGGGGTTTGCCTTGCCAATCTTTGCTAATCTTTGATCTAAGTTCAATTTCCATTCATGTGGGGGATTGTTGGGTAATGGGCCAAAATAGGTCATGAAAACCCTAATGGGCCTTGAAAGCCCATTAACCCCTTATGTATGTGAATGAGAAATTGCGGGGACATTTAGTCCCACATCGGAAAGAACAAGGAAGGAAGGTTCACTTATATGGAAACCTCCTCCTTAAGCTTGTGTTCCTTCGGCTCACCATAGAAGGAGAGCTTGAGGGTGATGCGAAGCATCACCCTCGCGCACTCGCACTCGCACTCGCACTCGCACGCGCACGCGCACGCGCGTGTGCGAAGGGCGCAATGGGCGCTTTGTAGGCGCACTTTGCACTTTGCACTTTGCACTTTGCACTTTGCACTTTGCACGTACGCATCGTCGCGAGGAGCTTGAGGGGCTTTAATCTTTTTGATGATGAAGATCAGACGGTAGAAACTGATCAGGATTGAGATGAGGGGCTGAGATCAAACGATGACTTGGATTGATCACAACCATTGGTGATCGCTGATCAGGATTGATCATGACCGTTGATGATTTGACCGTTGGAAGGTTGACCAGTCAACTGATCAAGGTTGACCAGTCAACGGTTGACCGGTCAACGGTTGACCATCAGGACCGTTGATAAGGCGTCCCTTCGATCAAATGATAAGTCAATCGAACCGTTGATGATAAGGCGTCCCTTCAATCAAACGGTTGTAGATAAGTCATGTGAAAAGACTTATCTGATAACATGATCATCAGATCACAATTATGAAAGAACTTATCTGGTCTTCAGATCTTCAGATCATAGCCATGAAAAGGCTTATCTGATCACATGATCTGAAGATCACGAAGTGAATGGGCTTATCAAACATCCTCTGATCAAAAGAATTCGAATTAATTTAATTCGTAAGGTTGCTTCCAAGGGGCATAAGGTTGCTTCCAAAGGGCATCTAAAAACTATAAATAGGACTAAAGACCCTCTCATTCCAATCATCCAATTATCCATTCCGAATTGAATCAAATTCAATTCAGTTCTTCCACTCTCTTAGGCATTTGCATACTTTCCTAAGGATAGTATAGCAATAGTGCATTGAAAAGAGAGTTGCATTCTTGGTTCGATTATTTTGGTGAATTGTAGTGCTGCTTTCATCAAAAGGAGACTGTTGTATCCTGGGAGACAATCGTCATACTGACCGTGAGCACCATTGCGGGACGAAATTATCTTAAGGACATAGAGTATAACTCTAGCCTCAGTCTGATTCAAGTAGGTAGCCACCATCTGCCACAGAAAAAGCCAACACCGACACTATAGTGTTCCCATTTAATAGATACCAAAAATTCATGCAGGTCAGAAGTGCATTCCCACTGCTATCATGTAACGAACGAACTGTTGAAGGGGAAGAAAAGCCGGCTGTTGATAAGCTTGGACCAAAAAGAGCTTATAATAATGGAAGGTAAGAGAATCGGTTGAGCAGATAGGGATTGCTTCTAGAGGGTTAGACAAGGCGACAAGTCGTGTCGAGACAATTGATGATTCCCAGCTCTTTCCTTCCCCCCCCTACTTGTTCTACGGCATCTTTTGAACCATTCTCATTTCAACCACTTTCTCTCAATCCCCAACAAAACCCACCGCTACAAACCAAAACCAAAACCAAACCATAGAAGAAAACACAACCCTCCGTCCGAACCTTGGAATCCAAGAGAAACATCAATATTCCAAAGAAGAATAAGAAATAAAAAATAAAAAGAACCTAAGAAATTAAGAAGATACCGAACCTTTATATACGCCCAAAGAAGGCAAAACCAAGTCTTCCCTCTCTTCCTTTTGCATTGTTTTCACTCTCATGCGGTAACACGTACAAAGGAATTTTCCACGAAGCTTCTCTCTCCACTTCCCCTAAAATTCTGACTCCTTCCCTTGTCTGATTATTACTAGCTATCCTCGATCTCCTCCCATTGCCAAATTCTTGCGACCGGCCTCTTTAATTCCATTCCTCTCGTGCATGTGCAGCTGTAACTCAGAGACCGATCGAGAGAGAATGCAAGAAGATATTGGAGAGGAGATGCTGAGTCTAGACTGGGTATCAAGAGCACGTGGTGCTCGAGCACAACGAAGAAGAGGAAGAGAAGAGATGAATCTGATGATCACGTTATTGCTTGCGGTACGTTAATGCAAGATGTCCTGGATAAAAAGTTCTTGGAGTTGCTTCAAACGAGGGAGATAATGCTAAGATTAGATCCCAGAAGGAAAGGATTGGAGGATGGAAAGGGTCTGCATTTGATTCATTTGCTTCTCGTATCTGCCACTGCAGTTGATCATGCAAACAATATAAGCTCAGCCATCGATGCCTTGCATGAATTATACCAGCAGGTCTCGTTGAATGGTGATCCGATCCAACGGGTTGCAGCTTACTTGGCAGATGGCTTGGCTGCGAGACTTGTGACAAAGAGTTCTCCTTTCTACCAAAAACTCATGGCACATCCCACCCCGGAAGAAGAATTCTTGGCCTTTACTGAACTCTACCGGGCTTCTCCTTTCTACCAATTTGCTCACTTCACTGCTAACCAAGCCATAATCGAGGCCTTCGAGGAGGAAGAGCAGCACAATGGAGGAAGGTTGCATGTGATAGATTTCGATGTGTCATGTGGATTCCAGTGGCCTTCTTTGATTCAATCGCTCTCAGATAAAGCCGGCGCGAGTAGCAAGCCTATCTCTCTTCGGATTACTGGAATTGGCAGAAGCACTGAGGAACTCAGGGAGACCGAGATGAGGCTCGTCAACTTCACCAAGGGCTGTCGTAACTTGTTCCTTGAATTCGAAGGGCTTCTGAGAGGTTCGGCACCTCGTGATTTTAAAATTGAGAAGAACGCAACGCTTGTTGTGAACCTGGTTTTCTACCTGCAAACCTTGAGGAGCTCTTCCGAGATATCCGATTTATTGATGGCTGTCCACTCGTTGAATCCATCCATGGTAGTCGTCGTAGAGAAGGAAGGTGATGACGGCCAAAGCCCGTGCACCTTCGTCTCAAGATTTATAGTCTCTTTACATTATTATGCAGCCATGTTCGATTCACTGAATGACTGCCTCCCGGCTAAGAGCACTGAGAGGCTGAGAATTGAGAAGAACCATCTGGGCAAAGAGATCAAGATGGCCATGACTGAAGATCAGGAGAAGGCGGAAGAGGGAAAGCATTTCAAGTTTGGGAGGTTGGACACATGGAAGGGTAAGATGGAGAGCTTGGGGTTCAAAGAAATGAAGTTAAGTTCAAGGTCTATGACCCAAGCAAAGCTTCTCTTGAGGATCAAGAGTCACCTTTCAAGCATAGAGCACGAAGGTGGCTGTGGCTTCCAAATTCTTGAGAGGGATGGACGGGCAATATCTCTAGGATGGCAAGACAGGCATCTAACAACAGTCTCTGCATGGCACTGCATGCTGCAGCCACGCGATCACTCACCTGGATGCAGTTAGTTTGTAGCTGGTTAAATCTTTCCACCCTCCATCTACATTAACTATCATATACTTCGACACGATCTTTCATTGCTATTCAAATCAATCAATCAATCAATATAGTTTTTTTTTTTGGTTATTTAACTTTATTATCCTGCATGACATGGCTATTAATTTCAGATAAAGATTAATACGCCTGTTCTATATATGTATTGCACTAGCACTGCTTTCAATTGTAAAAGCATCAATGAATCAGTCGGACATATTTTTGATTCCTTCATTGTCTTGATTTTTTCTTTACTGTTGATGAATTAATGGTTTCCAGCTGGATGAGGGGAACGAATGTCTCTTCTATGAAGTACTCTAAAGCCAATTTTGTGAAAAATTCGCATATTTTGGCTGAAATGTCGATTTTTTTAAGCTGAACTTGCTATTTAGCTAATTAAATGAGGAATGATCAAGGAGTGACTCATATTTTGATGCCTACGGAACGGTAGACACTACCTGCTTGCAAACCCAAAATACTTTTTGAGCTAGGGGCACTTGTTTACCTAATAGCAGTGCCGGCACTCGAAGCAAATTTTTGGCTTTAGTTCTCCTTGAGGGCTAAACTATTATATATCCCATATGATATATTATTAGTTTGGTACAGTATCGTACGTATCATGTATTGAGATAGTGCTAATTATTTCCATTCTTAATTACTGGATATTGAAAGGTTCAAATTAGTACTGGATTGTAAGGTTGCATATTGGATCGATTCAATTCATACTTAACTCATACTATATTGATAAAACATTAACGCAAGACAAATCTTCATGACCATGATACTACAACAACCCATGCCTCAATTTTTAGATATCACAATAAAGTGAAAATGATTTTGGGTCATTGGTAATAACAATCTAATTTTACTCTTATCTTTATAAAATATAAATTTATTTATAGTTATTTTTTATTTTTTAAATAAAAAACTCCAATAAATTGTTTGTTGACCCGTTTTTTTACCTTAAAAACTTATTTTGCACTTTCCTTAACAAAATCTTAATTTGCACAAAAGCATGAGCACCAATGGATTTTCTATTGATTGGACGATTTTTTTTTTGCTTTTGTAATGATGTTTGGGCTAAGGTGGATTTTAAAACATCTAGATTGTAATAATATTATTTAATGAGTACGTTTCTTCTAAGGATGGATGGCAATAGGATTTGGAGTGAAGAATACATTATCCATTCCCATCCCCACCCCATCCTATTCCATTTCATCTTTATTTAATCCCTTCAAATTCATTTTTGTCGAAACTATTCTTAATAGAAGTTAGGTTTTCTAATCCCCATTGCAAACCCTAAACATACCTCTATAGTATCAAGCAAATGATTCCAATCTTCAAAATTTATCGTAGGATACGATCATGACTTCGTCTCCACCCCAAGCTTTTCGATGCATGTAAAAGCATCGGAAAATTATTTGCCGACGATTTAAAACGTCGGCAAATGATATATTTAGCGTCGGTGCACAGTATATTTGTTGTAGTGTTAGGTGATCTGCCAATGGAGCTGACAAAGTTGTGAATTTTTATGGATGGATAGTGATGGCTTATATGATGTTTTAATTTTATTTTCTCTTTCCTCATATTCGAGCTAAGTCAAAGAAGTATACATCATGTATGAGTAGATGATCGATACATAAGATTCCTCCCAATCAAGATTTGCAAAGATATCATTAAGATATTGATATAGGCATCTGCATCGGTTCCACCGCCAGAGCATGAACGTAGAATTCTTTGCTAAACTTTTGACAAAGTTCTACAAAGGGGTCTTGCATTCAAGGATAGTCTTTATTGTAGTCTAAAGGATTAAACAGCAAAATCCTATTGTTTCGTGTTCAACAAGGTTCATGCGAAAGATCCAATGCTCCCACACAATCAGTCAACATGGCCAATCTCTTGGTAATAAAAAATTGCATTCACTTGAAAAGAACGAAGATTTACGATCTAGAAAGCATCTCCTGCATTAGGTTTGTCAAGTTCGTTCGCCCCCTTCTCGAAGCATATGATGGAGGTCCAAAGAAACTCCAACTCATATAAAAATTATATTGCAAAGAAGAAAAAAAATTCCAAAAAACAAAAGCATATCATGTTAGGTAGCGAACTACCTCCAAAAGTTTAAGTTGATGGAGAAAAAGTTCATATATATATATATTAAGTTTAACACCATCTTCGCATGCGTCCGAAATTGTATATTGAAGGACGACAATTATTAAAATGAAACAAGGTAAAAAACAAGATAATTAAATAAATAACTAATATCAAGAGAATTCAAATTTATGATCTCAATAAATTTGAGCTCTGATGCTAAATTAAATATCTAATTAAATTCAAGCTTAAATTGAGAATTGCTCGCTGCTTTCATGCTAGCATTATATAAAAAAAAAGTTAATAGAAGATTTAAGTTTAAACTTGACTAATTTTTATTATCGGCACATTAGTTTTAATAAATTTGAAACAATTTTTTTTTATTTTTAAGTATTTTTTATTAATTAATTATTATTTAACTATTTATATTTTTCTTTCTTTCTTTCTTTTTTTTTTAAGATTTCTATTGAATCTTCTTCCTTTGATCCTCTCTCTTCTGTGTGTGCCATATTTAACACATTGATTCAGTCACGGAACCTCTCTCCAAGTCGTGCGCGTTCCATTTTTAAGACTTTGATTCGGACACGGAACTTCTCTTTCAAGTCAATAGATTCTTGGACTACGCCGCCGTGTGGGTGCCATCGTTGGCAGCCCTGCTCACGTTCCACCAACAAAAGTCGAACATTGGAAGGATTCCACGTTCGACGTGGAATAAGATATCAAACCTTCCAAGGTAATATAGGAAATTCTATTTGGCCGCAGTTTTTGCTGAGGAGCCCTTTCATTTAGTTTTTTTTTTAATTTAATAACCCTCGAAATTACTCCCCTTTAAATTTAAAAGATACCTAAACTATCCTTCCCCTCTTCAACCCCCCTTCCGACTCATTTGGCTGAGTCTCTGTTCAGCCCTGTTGGCCGAACAGAGACTCTCTGTTCGGCCTAACAGGCCAAACATATTTGCTGGACCGAACAGAATTGAAATCTGCTCAGCCTGCTGGAGGCCGAACAGAAGATGAGGCCGAACAGAAGATCTGCTGGAGGAAGATGAGGCCGAACAGAAATATTCTGTTTGGCCCATCAGGGCCGAACATGTTGATAAATTTGACCCTATGTGGCCGAACAGATTTGACCTGTTCGGCCACACAGGACCGAACAACTCATGAACCGAAAAAAAAAAAATTCGATGACGAAGATATAAACCAACCTTTGCTACCGTAGAACCTTCAAAAATTGCTAGTTGCTTGTCCATTGCTTGATTATAGGTTGAAATTTCTTCAACCAAGTTTCAAATGGTCGGATCCAAGGGTGCTGATCCGGAGTGAGGGAGGAGGAAGCAGAGGCAGCATGAGGGAGGAGGGGCTGGCGGGGGTGGGGGGCTACTAAGCAAGCAAGGCTATTTGGTCCAAATATTTTAGGGGCAAATATGCCATTTTTTTTAAAGCGGCGAGAGGCTCCTTAGCAAAAGACGCGGGCCAAATAGAATTTCCCGGTAATATACCTATCATCTCTCTCAAAAATAATTTCATATCAAATAAAAAAATATTAGAGATGGGCATGAACTGGGCCATGCCAGATGGGCACAAATCAGGCCATGCTAGATGGACATAAACCGGTCTACTACAGTATCGGACCGTACCAAGTATGGTCCATTAAACCATGTCATGTCGGGTTTGAAAATTTCAGCCCACAGACCAAGCCCGACATAACCCATAAGGGCCTGGGCCATGCTAGCCCACAAGAACCTAATAAAAAAAATTTAATAAAAAATATTTTTTAATAAATTAAAAAATTATTAGGAATAAAGAAATTTATTAATATGAAGCCACCTTAATGGTGGAGGATTTGCATAGACCCCTATCAGTTTATTAATTTAAAATCAAAATGGTACATGAAGGAAGGGGGACTAGGCCTGACCTCCAGAATACAATAAGAAAGGAGAAAAAAATAGAGATGACTCACTTTAACAATTAAAAAAATAAAAATATATAATTATAAAATAGAGATGACTCACTCATCAGTAGTATTTGTGTCATCATCATCTTCGCTGGTTAAATCATGCCCACATTTATCTTGAAGCCTCGCCTTAGCATTCAGCCAATCTATGAAGCAGATAAGCATCTCAACTATCTCGCCAGTCATCCTACTTTTCTTTTCATCCAGAACACACCGACCTGCACTGAAAGCGGATTCCAATGCTACCGTGGACATCGGCATAGCTAAAATATCTCGTGCAATGGCAGACATAACAGGATATTGATTTCTAACACTCTTCACCTAGCTAATATATCTAGATTTTCTATTTGATCTTTATCATATGCAGAATGAAGATCATTTCGTAAATAAAATTCTAATTCATTACTTAAAGATGAAGAAGATGAAGATAAAGAAAATGAAGCATGTGCGTGTCTTCTTTGTGCAATGAATGAAAAAATAGATGACGAACGAGATCTAGAAGAAAAAGCAGAGCTTTGAGTAGATATTCTAGATCCATGAATTTTGTTATCATATAAAGCATAAATAACATTAAGAAGTCGTGTTACCTTATCTATAGTAGGTTCATGATCTTGATTATATTTTCACAATATTCATCAATTATAATTTTTGTGCCACTTAATTTAATTCTAGGATCAAAAACAATAGCTAAGTTATGTAAAGGACATATCCTATTTCAATATTTATTTCATTTAGTTTTCATTTGACGTATCATAGGCATTAAAACATCATCATATCTATGTTCTTTAAATTTTTCACTAATTACATATGCTTTTATAAAAATGAACAAAAAGTTGGATAATAAATAGCAGAAAGAACATTGTAGCATCATAAAAAGTAACAAAAAAATCTTTTAAAATTTACCTTTATCCCAATCAGTTTCAGTCAATGTAAATTTTAATCCACATCATTAATATAAGCACTTAATAAGTTCTTATATGGATATGCATCATGTATCATGGTATAGGTACTATTACAATGAGTAATTACATCAAGTTTAAATTTTTTAAAATATTTACCATGATCTACACATAATTATTTAAATTCTTGAAGCCGTGCTCTTGAAGCATGAATAAAAGAAACTGTTTTTCTAATTTTTAAAATAATATCTTGAATTATGTCCATGCTAGATTGAACAAAAAGATTTAATATATGACATGCACATCTAATATGAAATAATTATCCATTTAAAATGGGATGTAAAGAGTTATTTAATAATACATCAACAGAATTATTATTAGATGTATTATCAAAAGTAATAGATATTATTTTATTATTAATATTATATGAGCATGCAGTTTGATAAATAGCACGAAAAGCAAGAATTTATTATTTAATTATCAATCATTATCAATATAATAAGCAGTAATAGCAATAAAACAATTGCTACCTACAGATGCGACAAAATATCAGAAGTTAAAGAAACTCTAGTATTTAAATTTGAGAGCATTTCAATTAAACTTTGTTTCATTGCTAAAAAGTTTGCTATAGCCACTCTTCTAAATGTACACTACTAGTTCTTTTATAAGCATATTGTAGGCCTAATTGAACATATTATTCAAAATTATAAGATTCACATAAACTAAAAGGTAATTCATCCTGAACTATCCATCTTACAAGTAATTTTATCTGACTTTTATGGTTATATGCAAAAGTACCTACAAGTGATCCTCTTGTATATTAAGGGTACTTTGCAAACGAGAATCTTGCATTCTATGAGTCTCTTGATGTCTTTTTAGATGCCATGCTCCTCCAGTACTACTACAACTATAAAGTTTTGAATATTTTCTACATTTTTCTTTAAAGACTCCAACCATAATTCTATCAAAATCATTCCAAACATCACTAGTTCTCTTACGAGAAAAGGTTTGACCTTCACTGACACTGGCTCTAGAGGAAACTTAGGGTTGGGGTTGAGGATTAGTTTCCTCACCCTAAAAAAAGGGTGCATGCAAAATGACTTTCGTCATAAGATGCCATATCTAAAATTTTAAATTAATGAATGTAAAAAAATAAAAACTAACCACAATAAGGAATTAAGAAGAGGACCAGAGATGGAGGCGTGAAGCCAAGATTTGTGAGCTTCCTCTTGTGCTCTCGCCTCTCAACAAGAAGTGACCTCCTTTCTCTTATACTTTTCCACAAGAACCTCCTCTTGTTTAGCACTTGAACACTTGCTAGAGCACTTGCCACTTGCTAGAACACTTGCAAACTAAAAATTAAATTGCTAGAGCACTTGCTAGAAGAGAGAAATAGTAGCAGTAGAGAAAGAGAGAAGAGTTGGTTTGGTGTGATGAGAATGAGGAATGAATAAGCTATTTATAGAAGTCTCAAATTTTTTTCAAAAATACCCTTCATATAGCTGTTGGGGAGGTTAAAATGGTCAAAAACCCTCCCCTTCTATATGGTCATTTATAGTCGTGCTGGAACGACCCAGTTAAGGCCGTTAAGGGCCGTGTCGGGTTTGAAATTTAAGTTTATTACTGGATCGTGCTTGGCACGACTTGATTTTTGATGCGGCCTAGCGGGCCTTGCCCATGCCGTGCCAGGCACGTCCCATTGCCCAAGTCTAAAAAATATATTATAAATTTATATTCAAATTCATCTACTACTAATTAATTTTTATTTAAATTTTTGAACATTATAAATAGTATTAGAATTGATTTAAGCATGCAAAAGTTAACAGAAATAAGAAAAGGATTACAAATGGTATTAGGGTCCATCCATCCATTAGGAAAGGACTAGATTTTAACCGGTTTGCATCATGATCACATCGGAAAAAAAAAAAGAGATATATTATAACTAGCCTGTCGCGACAATCTGACTAGCTTGCAGCATTACGACGACATCAAATGAAAAAGAAATATGTTATGGGTTTATACTCAAGTTTATCTACTTTCAATTAATTTCTACTACTTTAGTTTTTAGATTATATGACTTCAGTCCATCAATAATTAGATTGATAGATAAACTTAAAGCGTTACGACTACGGAAAAAAAAAAAAAAGGACTGGAACCCATGATCCGAGCAGCACATTGCTGCTTGGAATTTTCTTCCGCCTTCCACCGAATGGTTTGAAACTTCGAAGCCAACATGGAATTTCTTGGCAATGTGGAATAGTCTAAGATATGTGCATGAATATCTAATCAAGATCAATGATCAAACGAGTATAGACCAATATGAGATAAAGTTCATGAGCTTTGCGCATAAAAACCTCTTCAAATAAAGTTTGTTATGACCTTAAAACAAATGGCTTATTATTTATTGACTCCTCAAAAGGTATTATTTGTGAAATGATCTCACTTCATTCAATGTTTTTAATTGATGGTATTATTAAGTAATCCTTTAAAGTATAAAGGATGCTATTATCCTTTTGCAAGAATACATTGAAAATATTTTTACATTCAATTTATATTGCAAAGAACTATATTTTTGCATAAATATTTCAAGGATATTCAAATAAAAGCATCTAATATCTAAAAAGTGAAATCTTAACATTGGTAGTCAAAAACATGACTAGAGAGATTATTACAAAACAGAGTGATTTGAGGGAGATACATAAATAAAAAACTTAAAGAATAAATGTGTAATAGATCAAACAAATGCTTTAACAAGATTTAGTACAAGTTAAGCTGATATCATGTAGGATGGTTGGTGGTGGCTTTCACCACGACAAAGTCGAAGATGGCGCTAGATGTAAGAAAGACAATGCCTTTGAGATCAAAGCAAACTAAATGAGAAGCCTATTGTGCTCGCATCATCCCACAAACCTGCACTCATAATGTAAAGCAGAGACCTCTCTCAAGGAACTATGGAAGAAAGAAGAACAAAGGTGTGCGCATGCACAATCCAGTGGTCCTCTAGCGTGCCAAGGCATATATATAGATTTAAAAGAGAAGCAAAATCCTAGCATAATAGAGATGGATCTTCTAGCTTTAGTGAGAGAGCACAGTGCAACCAGCAAAGTATAATATAGAATCTTCCCACAATAATAACTGCATCCATATGATGAGATAGATCAAGAATTGTGAACAGATAGAGTGATCTTGCTTTCCCTAACACAGTATGTTTAATGATGCAACCATTTGCACCTGACTTCAATTGGGCAGAGATTTCGTATTTTCACTGTCAAGTTAAGAGGCATTATTCATTGTAAATTGCTGCGTTTATTTCTCTCTTGATCCATGGTGCATTGGTTTGTAGCTCAAGAATTAAGCTTCCATGGTGTCTTCATAGAGTGTTCCAAAAGCATCTTCATCTCTCAATGATACAATTCAGTATTGCCACAAAGATTCAACCGCATTAGATACAGCTGACAATAAGATTATAATAGTGTAACATGAGAAGATGAGTAAAGTAACACCGCCCCATATGAAGTTGAATGGACTAGAAACCACTAGGATGCCTATATGAACAAGGGCAGAGAAATTTGCGGTTTCAGTACAAATTATGCAAGCTTTCAGCATAGGAGGGGGAAAAATCCCTCAGTCTGAAGTTTCTATAATATGGGACTTGAGATGATAATCCAGAATACTAAAAAAGTAAAACTAGTACGATTTATGGCATTACTAAGAAAAAAAAAATTGACATTCAAAACAAAAACCAATTTTCCAGCGCCTTCATAACCCAGCAGATATATTGAATATGAGATTGCACAAATTAGCAGGTTGCAGAAGCATTTGCATCCAGGAGAGGGTGAAGTTAGAGGTCTTCAATGTTGTCCATCACCCTTATGTTGGTATACAGCTTCTAAACATTCTTTGGCCCGGTGAACTTTTGACTGCAGGTAAAAGCTTCCATGTTTGCCATTCCTCTCAAACAAGACATCATACTTCTGCATGGTTGGCAAAACAAACTCAGATTTGTGATACGGAAATATGGTATCATTAGAAAAATGACCAATTTGAGGTGACAAGAAAACTTATTCGAGAATCAGCAAACCACAATAACATAATATTCTAAAATCATTGCTAAATTATAAGTGAGAAGCCTATGGTCAGACTCACTCTTACACTTCCCAGTAAATTCAACATAGGAAAATGACCAAATGCACGATGGGAAAAAAATCATATTTATATTGCATGAATAGGTGCATGATTTTTTGGAAAATAACAAATGCAAAAAACTCAGCAGGTAATCTAAACACTCAACCACAAATTACAACAATCATGCACTGCCAAAGCGAATATGAAAACCAACCTGCAGAATCTCTTCCCAGGTTGACTGCTCACTGATCCCTAATATCTGCCTAGCTTCCTGTTCGGTCATGGCTTTACTACCTCTGTGTATATTTTTTATAGTTTCATGTGCGACACCAGTTTTATTTGCATCTGCAGAGACAAAAGAAAAAAGTCAAGCATTGCATACATGCAGGCATACACCTAATACGTTATAATGACAGAGAGAAATCCATACTTTGCAGCTCATCGCATAAATTTTGCATATGTTTGCCTAATATGTAGCAACAAAAGAAAGGAGTGAATATTGAAAAGAGAATGAAACTACGAAGAAGACGGTCCACCCAAATTCAAATAGCCAATGCAGATCAAATCCACAAATTGCATGTTTAAAACGAGGTTTGGATGCCAAATGATCTTTCCGGCATGATAAAATCTTCCATCTTCTAGGGGATTTTAGTCTGAAAATAAGTTGCAAGCCAGGTGAAAGAAAGAAACCAGGGAACTGGAAGGGGCAACTAATCCTTCTCTTTTTAAGGATAACATAAATCACCTTGGAAAAGGAATTGGTCATTTTTAAAATGTGGGGATTAGTAACTCCCTCTGAGGGTGGGTCCTAATGCGACACAAGTATCACAGCTTTGAAACACGGAAATAAGCTCTCCATATGTGATGGTAAGGCTGTATACATCTTACCCTCCTCTGACCTTTTCAATGATGGAGTCATGTATTGGGCAATAGTTACTCCCTTTAGCACTTGATCTATTTCTCCCACATGTTTCAAACATAATTTTAGAAATAAAAGTCACCGCCAAAAGATCTTATTGGGCTGCAAGATCCTATGTCCAAACAAGCCAGTGTTTCTCTCATGCAAAGTAAGTCAAACACGTATACACATGCTTAGGAAACATCTTTACTACTATGAACAGAATAACTTAAGCTTACATAACATGACAATTTACTTTTAAAAAATGCTAAATTTTGTCCACTGCCTATGAGGGCAAGCCCTTTTTTCACAAAATCCTACATCAAATTAAAAACACTTTCTAAAGACAATACTTTTCAACAAATCTATATCTATTTTAATTTGTGTTTCAAAATAATGGTTGAGGATCATACAGAATAAGTTTCCTCAATAACAAGTGTGAACTCTGAAATTGTTGCATGATAACTAAAGTTCTGGTATATTGCGTGTTTTGTTCCTGTTTTTCTCACTCCTCAAAAATATGTCTGCCACACTAGGATTAGCCTCCCCTAATAAATATATACTTCACCAGATGATTTCATCTACATCAAGCTTAGAACTTGAAAAATTTTAACACAGTGATATAACATTCTACTTATGGTCAGACTATTTTTAAGCCTCAGTAGTTTGAGCAATATAGGTCATCCTAAAGATTGATTTGTCCATTTCTTTTCCCCATAAAAAGAAAATTCTGTCCTGTTTGATCAGTGAACACCCATGCATAAACCAACTCTCCATTATAGGAGATCTCGATCCATTTCTCGCCCTACAAGTGAAAAATCTGTCTATTCCATAGGTGAATACAGGCCCATAGATCAAACTTCCATTACAAGATCCAATTCTGAACCACCTCGATAAAATAATGGTGGCTGTATCACTAGGCCAACCAGAGTTCAATCCATTTCCAAGTCTGTTTTAACTGGAATGCAAACCTGGAAATTAAAGAGGAAGAGAGAAGAGGGGTTCATTATTACAAACTGTTTTGCTTCCAAATGAAACTATGCACAATAACAGGAGATTATGTGGCCTTGGAGAACATTGAAAATTTTGAGATAAGTTACTAACTTGTCATTGGAGAAGAAACATGATAACACTTAAAACTCCTACATTGAATACAAGGTTCAATATTTGGTTCCAAACAAAATTATTTTGTAGATTAAGGCAGTAATGAGAACAATCATTTGTTGGTAGTCAGTACATGACATAACAAGGGTAATACATACGAATTTTGGTCTTGAACCAGTACATGACATAACAAGGGTAATACATACGAATTTTGGTCTTGAACCACCAATACAATATAAAAATGCAAATCTACAGAGGTCATGTATGGACGTCTACCCACAGAAGTATCAACAAATACTGCATTGTCTCACCATTTACATATGCAGAGACACATATCAATACACACAATGGAGTTAATATAGCGATACTTTTAATATACTTTCCTTGGAAGGTTTGATTTCCTTGATATATTAAAGTTAAATCTTTACCTGATGATATGGAATGATACAAATTTGTCTAAAGAAATAACAAAAAACAAACAGGCAAAGATTTCAACAAGTTATTAACCATCACTTTATGTACTTATCATACCATCAATTGATCCACATGTTGCCCCAGACCACCTATTCAACAACACATCCTCACAGTTAAATCTTCAAGAAAAATTCACCTGATCAAAATTAATCTCCAATTTCTTTTACAGGATAAAGGCAATAGACATCTTTTGCAACCAAACTGTCATAACAGCAAATCTTCCCCCAATGGATTATCTGAAGAAATCTCAACACTAGTTCTAATGGTTAGTTCTATGTACGCCCAATACAACAACAACAACAATAAAATCTTAATCCCAAACTAGTTAGAATTGGCTACATGAATCTTTTTTTCCATTCAGCTATGTTATGAGTCATATTTTTTTGTAAAATATAAAAATTCTAAGTCTTTCTTTATCACTTTCTTCTATGTAATTTTCGATCTACCTCTATCTCTTTTTTCTCTACATGTATCTAGTCACTCTTCCGCATAGATACATCTCTAAGTTCACGTTGCACATGTGCAAAACATTTAAATCGTCCTTTCCTTGATTTATCCTCGATTAAAACTATCTCTACCTTTTATGAATGATTTTATTTTTTATTTTATCTTTTCTTATATTACAACACATCCATCTTAACATTTTCATTTTCGTCTCATTTATTTTATGTATGTATATTTTTCTAATCGCCCAGCATTTTGTACCATAAAGCAAGGATGATCTTATAACTATCTTATAAAATTTTCTTTTAAACTTGATAGATACTTTATGATCACATAATATTCCAATAGCCATAAACGAATACTGATAAAAAGAAAATACAGATAATCTAATTAATGATTAACTAGCAATAAAATAAATGATGATATATGTTGCTAAACTTACTTTCTAGTGCTTTGCGGTATGCTTGTAAAACAGCCCTTCCCAATATCCCAGAACCCATGACAATCAAGTTGGCAAGAATCTTTGCAGCCTGTGTAAAGAAAGAAAAGGTAAGATAGAGCATCAAGAAATACTCAAGAGAATGTATGCAGCCAAGACTGTAAGTCTGCCATGAGAAAGACATGTTAAAACATTTTTTTGGCCTTCATTAAGTTAAAATTATGTTTTCTTCTAAGAATGACATTGCTATTATTATCTTATGCTGAATAATTAAATACATAGACAAGCCATCCAATTAGACTACCATGTTGATGGACCCAATAACTGAAAGTATCAGCTTAGCACAACATGGGAGCGCTCTGAGAATCCTTTTTTTTTTAATAAGTTGAGGCGCAAGATTGTTGTGACTGCAGATAATGATTGACACAAATCCTAGTAGCAATGTATAGAGAAATCTAATCATCATTAATGTTTTCTCAGTTTGTAGCTTGCAATGCGAAATACAACTCAATTTTGGCATAATTAATTAGTCCTTGAGGTCTAAGGGAGGTTCTTCAGGCAAGCCCTTAAAAATCTCATGTTTACAATAATCAGGTTAAAAGTTGCTTTTTTTTTTTTTTAACGAACGGATGAGAGTAAAACCTAGCATTCGAGTTGAGTTGAGTCTACAATGGTCCCAACATATGCCCATCCTCCCTCCCACCAAAACCCTAGCAGGATCCTGTTTATATCGAAACCATAACCGATTTCACTCCATATCTCTCCATGACCTGGTTGGAATTCCAGACTAGTTGGCATCAAAACCGTCAGCAGAACGGAAAAAGAAATCAAAGATGAAATTTTTCGGTGACCGAACCATCACAGATCACCCAAAAACCATGCCCAGAAGCTCAATATACATTGGGACTCCAAAATCCATAGAAGCTTGAATTCGAACCGAGGCCACGAAACCAAATGCAAAAGGGAGAAAAGGTGGGAAAAACGTACCATAGCGGCGTTGGAACGCGGATAGATTAGCTGCAGCGAGACGGCGTCGGATCGGATAACCGACTGGAACACTTAGAAACCTGGTTCGATCGAGGAGGCGGGGAGATTTGGGGAGGACGCGAGGAACCCCAAGCCCTAACAGGAGGAGGAGCGTCAAAAGGCAACGAATTCTCGATTCGCGGTCGTGAGTTGATGCGGCTGCGCTGGTTCCGCAAGAATTCGATGGAAGATTTGGTTCCGAGAGTTCGACTCGAGGCCGCTAACCACCCTCGTCTAATTTTATAATTTCTCTCTCTATCTCGCCGAAAATTAAAACGAAATCAGTTAAAAAAAGTTAAATTCAAATTCCCGATTTGTTAAATTCGTATTCAGGGTCAACTCAAAATCGATTATTCTATCTAAATTTAACTAATAATATTTTATCAAAAATAAAAAAATTATATCCTTGTATTAATTTAATAACACAAATAAAATAAAATAGAAATAAGCTAAATAAGATGCATGTATAACTTAAAAAAAAAAAAAAAACTAAGGCATAATATAAATTATAATAATTAAAAATATAATTATTTTTTAAAATTTTTTAAAAAATAAAATTTTTAATTTTTAAATTCATACCTATTTACTTTAAATTAAATTTTAAAACCTCAAACTCAAAACTCGAACCTTTTACTAACTAAATCTTTTCTTTTCTATTCATTTCGATTTATATACCCATAAAATTTCATCCATTGTCATCTCTCAAAAAGAGTGGATTAATTTGCACCGATCACCCCCGGTCCATTCCATGTATGCTAGAGTTTAGGCCTTTGGAGAGGAAGCTATGTTGCTTCTAAGTTGCCATGCAAGTGCTAACTTTGTCCGACGAGGATTCAGCCCATCCAACGGAAAGAAACCTCTAATCTTGGCTTCAGCTAGGACCGAAAGTGAGGTCGTATTGGCTTATCGAGCTCGACTGATTTTGGATCGAATCATGGACTAGATCCAAACTAATTTGGATTGAATTATTTCTTGACTCAAAATTAGGGCCTAAACAAATTTTGGACCGCACTCGAACCATTTCTTGGTTTAGCTCAACCCTAGCCCCAAAAACGCATGAAGCATTCATTCATCCTTAATCAAATTCAAATCTAGCTTGAATCTAATTTCAAAACCTTAAAATATGATGATTTTTTAAACTTTATGCTAGGTTTTCTATCAATTGTACGGGAATAACTTCGATGCCATAGCAATTTTTTTTTAAAATAATTAAGTAGAGTTATTTCAAATATTATTAATTTTTAATACAATTACTTAAAAATTGAAAATTAACACTATCATCTTTTTTTTTTTTTTTGGCACAATTAGATTTGGGCCTACGTCTAGACCCATTTTTAATGCAATTCCAACGAAACTGAAACTGAAACTGAAACGCCGAGGGTTCATAAAAGACTGCTGGCTTTCGGCTTCCGCGCATTCCAATCAAAAGCATTAGCCGTTGGCAAAGCCAACGGTCATCTTTTTCAAATTCAATTTTCATGTCCCAATATCTCACGTTTCTAGCACCCATAGAGCACTGATTTAAATCCCCAAATCTCCAAGGCTCTTCTTCTTTAGAAACCCTCCTCTGAATCCTGCTTCCTTGCTAAAGAGCTCTCATATTACTTGCTAATTTAGAGAAGAGGAGCCGCGGCAAAAACCCATCGGCCATGGCCAACGAGAGGGAGAAAACAGAGGAGAAGGAGATGAAGATGCCCGTCTTCTCTGTTATCAAGAAGGGCAGCGTCCTCAAGAACATCATCCTCAACACCCTTCTACCTGAACCAGAACCCTCGACCGAATCTTGTGAAGGTGGTTGGAGCGCCTCCAGTCGGGAAGAGGAGCCGATCCTTTTTGGCCGACATCCGGACTGCCACATCTTGCTCGACCACCCAAGCGTCAGCCGTTTCCACCTCGAGGTCCGAGTAGAACTCCCGCTGCAGAAGCTCTCGGTGACAGATCGTTCTTCGGGTAATGCTGTGAAATCCCCCCAATCTTCCGTCTTTCCCGTTGGTTTTATTTCTTGGAGTCTCCATATCGCTCAATTCCTACTCCGTTCTTGGTCAGTTCATGGGACTTGGGTTTCGGGGACCAAGATCCCACCAAACGTTCCCATCGAAGTAGGGGAGGGAGACATTGTGAGGCTTGGTGCTTCAACCAGGGAATACAGGCTTCAATGGGTTTCTCTCAGCCGTGTTTTTGAGATGGACAATCCCTTGTCGCCGTTGCTCGAAGAGAAGGAAGAAAAACATCAGGTATACTTCAGGATTGTCGGTTTTTATTTTCTTGGGATTTGAATTCTTGGATTTTTGGGATCTCGCATTTTATGTTAGATTTTTTGCTCTATTTTCTTGGTTACAGGAGGATAAACCTGGGCAGTTGATCGCTGATCTAAATGAGCTATGGGGTACAGAGATCCCTTCGGCGCCTCCCATGCCGGAATACATCAACCCTTCACCTTCTGATGTACCATTTTATTTGCCGCTGGAAGGAGAGCAACGGAACCGAGAAAGTAAAGGCTCATCAGAGAAGAACTCGAGCTTCTTTTCAGCTACTTCAATTCCCGGGGAGGAAGAGATACGGTCCCCTGAAATTATTGAGCACCGAAGCGTAGCGGGGTCTGAGAAGCAGGGGTCAAGCCTCTTGTCGAGGAGGAGCAAATCAAAAAGTGTCAGTTTTCTTCGCATACATACTGGGAGAAGCAAGATTAGCAACATGATCTCTGACGCAAAAGTGGAAGCTGGAGTCCAAAAAGAAAGTGGAGAACTGTCTGAAAAGAGCAAGCAAGAGGAAACCATCTGCAGGACTCTGTTTGATAATCTGGGTGGGAAAGAGAAGGAGAAAGAAGAAGAAGAAGCAACTTTTGAGTCGGATAAAGAGAATATGACCCCAGAAGGTTCAATTGGTCGAAAGTTGAAGAGCAGGCGCCCAGATTTACTGAGATCATCTTTGATTGTAGCTGCATATCCGAACGTGGAAGAAGATGTGTGTCATTTAGATAAGGAGAATTGGACACCTGAAGTTCTTGGAGAACTGAAGCTAAATGAACCTACCTCTGATAATCTTTTGAAGAGTGAAGGGGATGAAGAGATATTTGGTTCAGATAAGGAGAATGCGAGGTTGGGAATCTCTTCTTATCAGAAGATAAAAAAGAAGAGCTGCACAAGGCTGCAGAGATCATCTTCCAACACCATCACAGCTTCAAATGTGGTTGAAGGAGTGTTTCACTCGGATAAAGAGAATTGGACACCTGAAATTCCTCAAGAGATGAAATCAAGCAAACCAAGCTCTGGAGATCATATGAAGACTGAAGAAAAAGAAGAAGAGGGAGAATCATTTCCTTCAGATAAGGAGAACTGGTCACCTCAAGTTTCAGGATCCCTGAACGCAAAGAAAGGACCCTCCCAAAACAGTGATGGAATTAAAAGAGAGGTGATGGGGAAAAGGGTTGACAGGGTCCCCTTTCAGCTACTGTTGGAGAATCCTAGTTCAAGAAAAAGCAGCTCCGGTTATCATGTCCAAATGAATGCTAATGATGGTAACTGTACTTCCGTCAACCATACTCGAGGAATTGGAGATGAGCTGAATTCCTTTTCTGTAAGTTGTGAGAAATTAAGTTTTCGATATATTAGGCTTCTGTTTGAAACCACTTTAGCATGGATGTTGATAGTTTGAATTGAGCTTGTTTTCATTGCAGATCCCATTGATGGATAAGGGAAGAGAGGAGAAGAGGATATGGAACATGGTGGTGGATACGAGCTGCTTTCTGGATGATGAATCAAGGAGGTCTCTGCAGCTATTACAAGGCATAAAAGGAACTCACCTCATCATCCCAAGGATAGGTAACCAGGATTTAATCTTCTTTCTTTCTATATCTAATGCCTTCAATCAGCACATTCTCAAGTGTTCTTCATCTTTCAGTCATAAGGGAACTCGACAGCCTGAGTCGACGTGAGAGCCTGTTCAGAAAGTCGACAAAGGCTTCCTCGGTATTGCAGTGGATAGAGGAGTGCATGGTGAAGACAAGCTGGTGGATCCATGTTCAGAGCTCAATGGAGACTATGCCAGTGGCACCAACTCCCCCCGCTTCTCCTGCATCACAATTAGGCAATGGAAGTAGCGACGTTGGTTCCATGGCTTTCTCTGCATGGGGAACTTTGATGGAGATTGTTTCTCCAACAGCTGAAGACCATATCCTTGATAGTGCACTCTTGTACAAGAAAATGAGAAGTGGACAGCTCGTCCTTCTGTCTAATAGTGTCACACTAAAAATTAAAGCCATGGCAGAGGTTAGAACATTTCGCAGAGGCTCTTTTTGACTGACGATATTAAGAACCATGAACAAAACTGGATTTGGTATGTTTTGGTTGCAGGGATTGATTTGCGAATCACCAAAGGAATTCCGTGAGAGTCTTGTGAACCCATTTTCAAAGAGATTTCTGTGGGGGGATAGCAGCCCGAGAGGATCCACTTGGTCTTGTTCAGATGAGATGGGCCTAGAAGAGTACTACCACCACCAACGCCCAGCCGTGAGAAAGGCAGGGAAGGCAGCTGAGGCCGTCAAAGGATTGAAGCTTATACTGCTACATAATTCTCATTATAGATAGATCCAACTCGGTTGAGTAAACATCACTTAGTCCCATCTTTCCCCTATCATTTCCTTTCAGTAATTTTATTGCTCAGGCTTGTAGAATTGTACTTTTTACACAACCCTGGTTGAGATATTTCACAGATACTGCTGATAAATGTTATGTAACAGTTTTTGAGAGATTACCTGAATAAGGGGAACGGATTTTTTTTAATTATTTTTATATATTATTTATTTATTAACACGGATATTGCTAAAACATGCTGATTAGATTAATTAATTAAGAAGGTAATCCATTGTCATTGATTTTCTTCATCATATTCATTTGTACGAAGAGGGCCATTCAATATTGTTGAAAGAAATGCAAATCGACAAAACCACCCGAGAGTCCTCCAGAATATTAGTAATTGAACTTTGCTAGTTAATATAAACAGCATGGTTGGTAGTCAGTTGAGTGCTATTCACCATGCAGTACAGCAGTAGTGATAGCGACAAAATACAAAAAGATGTATTGGTTGGTGTCTACTAATAACTTGACTGCTTATCTTGTGGGAAGCCCACAGTCATTCATTTTCTCCTCCATATTCATTTGCATAGAGAGAAACAATTCAACGTATTTCTGATGAGATGCTACTCAACACACTGTCGACTCAGAGTCTTCCTCGCATCTTTTCACAGCAAAGATGGGCACCCAAAGCTATGATAAACTTTATATTTTGTGACAACCACCGCTGTATGGTGAATGCCACTTACTTTTTTTCTTCTTCTTCTTCTTTTGAGACCAATAGCACTTACCATACATGATATAAATATGATATATTTCACAACATCTGAACAAATACAGAAAGAAAAGAAAGATTATGTCCAACTTTCCTTTCCTTGCCAAGTGAACTTGTCGTGGCTTTCTAAAGACAGATCTCCAATAATGATTTATATTAATTTCTCAATTGCAAACATCATAAAATCAAGTATGTGGTGAAAGGAATTTGAGAACCACACATATGACAAGCTTTATGATACCCTAAATTTAATTTACCTCTGCTAACTGCAGTTTAGCATGGACGCAGCATACACAAGTAGGTAGGGCTGAAAATGGATAGAATAAACTATGACCACATCCATATCTGTATTCGAATTATATCAGATTCGGATATTTATTTTTCAGTCCAATCGGATCCAAATACGGATTCGGATATCTAATCAAAAAATTTTCAATTTTACCCTAGTAACTATATCAAAGTGGATTTCAATGTTTTTGTTTCAATCGAATACATTGAGAGAGAGAGAAGTGACTGGATGATGTGTAAGCATGTGCAGTGAGGATTTCAGAAAGCCTAGGCAAAAAAAGACTTAGGTTTGTGTATCCGTATCTATATTCATATATAACAAATATGAATATACTTGATATCCAATTCGTATCCGTATCTATTTAGAACAAATATGAAAATAAATTTTAATATCCGTTTAGTATTCATATCCGTATTCGTATCCGTTGAAAAATATAGATACAAATATGGATATACTACTATCCGATCCGTTTTCAGCCTTACAAGTAGGCTACACAATGACAATCCCTTTGGTAATTGTTTATAGATCAATTGTCAAATGGCTTTTGCGGTAGAACCCTTTCATCTATTCTTATATTATCAGAGCCATAAAATTTGGGGGTCCCTTTCATAGGAAATTGGCATCCTCATTTGATTAATATAGAAATATACTCCTACTAACTACATTGACTACCTTCCCACAACTAATATTAAAAGAAAAAGAAAGAAAAAAATATATATATTGCATGTCTCTTGGATTTGGTATGCCAAGAGGCATATTGACTTCAAACTCCTAGCTCTGGTTGCAACAAGTTAATTCCATCGTAATCTTGTTCTTCTGTTCACACTACCAACACTTTCCTAGTTATTGAATGATTATTCAACAACTCCTTTTTCCAGATTGACTAAAGGATTTTTGAATTGTTCTCAGGTAACCAACATAAATGATTATTCAACTACTCTTAAATTTGGTGATTTATTTCACAAATTGTTTGCTAATCATATTTGGAAAGCTGAGAGACTACATAATAATAATGCTCACTATGGTTTTTCGGTAGTGGCATCTAATTGCTGCTTCTTTAATGATTTTTGTTTTAAATGTGGTTAAAATAAGCAAGTACATCTGTTATTTGCATTCTATGTTTATTTTCTACCCACAATTATTCAAATTCTTTCAAAATTTTGACAACTCTTTGCCTTGCGTCCAAATTCTGAATCTTTACCCCCAGTCACATTCCCTGCATGCCATCCTTTTAACCATCCTCTCCACGTCTGTGCAAAATATTAGGGTCAAAATTAAAATCCGGTATGATCTGTCAAATGTAGAATCTGAAGCCATGCATGCGAATTAAAAGTATGATAATAATTAATAAGATAGGAGCATCATAAATGAATTATTCATAATAACATAAAATAAATTACATTTTACCAAAGAAGCACTAATTAGATATGAAATAACTGAATTACAACAATTCCTCTACCAACAAATGCAAGTCACAAGAGAAAGGTAGGGAAAGCAAGTAAAGAACTAAAGACATGCAGCTGAGTTGTTAGATGCTTTCTACCACCAACCTTAACCCAGGTGATTGAAATCTGAGTTCTCTCCATTCAATTCGCAAGACCCAGAAAGAAAATAACCTCCTGCCGCATCAAATGCTTGTTGTGAAATGTCATCCAGTTCACCAAAGTTAAATGAACCGAAGTTTAATGGCGAGAAACAGCTGGGATAATCATCAGCACCCTCAAGGTCTAGATCATCGACATCATCCACAGAGTTTCCTAGGAAGTTAGATCCCAAAGTTCCTTTTTCAGTCATTGTGTCACTGCTCTTTCCTTGATCTGTCAATCCTGAGGCTTTGACATCATCCAGGGAGATTGCAGGGCTGTGGCCTGCAAAGAGATTGATATGCCCCAACAGCTTGTCCTTCCTCGAAAACGTCGTTCCACAAGAGCAAAGCCATTTATCACGACCACAGTGCTTTTCATGAGTCTTCAAGTCTGCAAGAACAGAGAACTTCTTTGTGTTGCATCTACTGCATGTATAACTCTTGTCACAGTGGCTCCTCTTGTAATGGTTCTTCACACATAAAATTGTCTTCAGAGGTTGGAATTTCTCATGCTCTCTATTCCTCTTGCAACCAACAAAGGGGCATGAATACCTCTTTGGAGGCATGGATTCTGAGCTTTCTTCATTGGTTGGCTTGGCAAGGGTAGCCGGGTTCTTGTACTCATCTCCATGGCCTCTCATATGCATCCTTAAGTTCGCAGACCTTTTAAATCCTTTTTTGCAGATTGAACAGAAGTGGGTGTGTGGTGCTAAAATTTCCTCCTTTTTTGGTTCCAAGACTTCATATGAGCCAGGCGGAAGATCTTCTCCATTCACACTATCTTTGAGGTCCTTCACATCGTGGTGCTTGATAGGAAAAGGCTTGATTCCTTCTTCCCCATAATCAGTCAAACTTTTGATCAACTCTCTGTGTTCCATAGCCTTGTTTCTCTCCAAGGAGACACCCTTCTTGTGTGAAGTACCATTCAAAGCTAAGCTAGAGGTGGAACCAATAGTACCACCAATCTGCCCAACTGGAGCAATATTGGAGGTAAATATATTAGTGGGAAGAAGGCAACCAGCTGTTGAGATCAATTGAGATATGATGTAAGCCAAGTCTGTAGTCACGAGCTGCTGTTTCAGTGTGAGTTCATTTGGTTGGATGGATAATTGACCTTCAACATCAATGATGGAACGTATTATATCCTGAACTTGGTGAATCCTTTGTTCAATGAAGATGAGGTTGCTAAGCATTGACCTTGGATCCCAAGCCACTGCTTGATTCACTTGACTGTTAGCAAATCGAGCAGCTTGATCTGGTGTTTTAACTACTTGTTCAGACAGAGAAGACCAAATGGATGAGCAATCCATATTCTGGGAGAACTTGGGAAATGACTCTCCACTTCCAGCACCATAGCTAAGACTTTTCAAATCAAATTGGGCGAACGGCGGGTTTGGATTCATATTTTCAGATGGGTCGCTGATCGAAGAGGATGCTTCAAAATTTGGCCTTTGTTTATGATCCATTTTTAAGCCTTCTCCCTCCTTTGCATCAGATGCAAAATTAAGCAAAAATTTTAAGCTCTCCCAAGATGCTGCCATTTTCAATTGAAAGAACGATTAAAATCCCGCTATCAGCACTCAACAGTCGAGTCAAAAATACCAATTACTCCCTAAACCAAGTTTATGTCAATCGCCGCAGGTTACAACTAGAGAGACAAAACAAGGCCAAATAACAATATAAAGACAAATAGAGGGAACTAAATACCGGAAAGATATGGAAGAAGCCAGTTTCTCCAACTAGAACAACTCGAAAGCTCTAACCTTTCCTAGAAATAGCATGAAACCAATTCACAAAGAGAGAGACAACGGCAAGTAAAAAGTTGGAAGAAAACTCGAAAACAAAGCCAACAGATTCCTCGATCAAAACAAAGGCAGGAAAAGAATTCCCAGGCCCAATTTATCATACAATCCAGAGGAAAAGAGATTAAAAGAAGCCATCCACTCTAAATCAGTCGATACAAAAGCCCTAATCTTGCACGAAAATAACACAAAAAACCCATAAAAAAAAAAAAACCCTAAAGACTGATCTCCACTAGAAGATAGCCAAAAAGCTCCGAACTTTCCCTATAAATCTCGTCCAAAAGGGTCTTTTTTTCCCAAATTTCAAGCACAAAAATTCGAAAGAAAGGGAAAGAATAACATCAAGGATGGAGAAGAACGACTCACAGAAGAAGGGACCGAATGCGCTCGGAGAATCGAATGCGACGGTCGTCAAACCACCTCCTCCGATTGAAACGGCATATGACTTCCCTCCCAGCAGATCTAGATGCTCTCTATCCCACGCCGCCTCCTATGTATCCGCCATCGAGCTCTCAAGCTTTGACCTTTGACTTGCTTTCTTTACTTCGTTCGATAGAGCAAGGATTAGGACAACGGGGACGATGGAGTTCCAGTATGCCTGCGGGAGTCTCCATCTTAACCGGATGGCATCATGTTATAGGCTAGAGTTCAGCAGAGGATAAGTAATTGGTGGACTTCAGATGGCGAGCTGGTTAATTTAAAATCGCAAACGGGGGAGACAATGAGAGCTGGAAGAGGGGAGGAAGCCGCGATGAAGCGAGATGAGATGCCTTTTGGACAGGCGAATCGGCGTCCCTTGGGGGTTGCTGACGAGCTCCGAGGCCGCCCAAGTCCAACCAGCGCGTGAGAGTTGAACGATGGAGGACCCACCAAGGTGGAAGGAGATCAGGGGACAAGAAGAGAAACGAGTTTGAAGACCCGGCCTTGATTTGAGCTCCATTTGGCATTCGGCACGGTTTGATCATTGCAAAAATGCTGTGAAAAGATGGGCATATTTAATTTAGGCACCGTTTGAACAAGGAAAGAGTTGGAATTGACGCTTGGAAAAGGATTTGGGGTGTAGGTTTGGTGAGTTGCTTTGAGAAAGTTGTTTGCATTCATGGGGCAAGTTGTATTTGGTTTGCAGTAAATAAATGCTCAGGAGATAAAATGACAGAGACTCTGAGTTGGAGTTGGAGTTGGAGTTGGAGTTGGAAGTCGGTTCTACCTCGAATTAGATTAGGAAGGCTTCGTTCAGGTAACTTAGGCTCTTTAATGATTTTTATAATGATTTAAGCCAAAAAAAAGGGGCAAAAAAATTTCCTAAAATAGTTTCTCATCTCCACTCTTGCCTCCTCGAGGATGGCAATTTTCTTCAAACCACCACCATAGGTGATACGGCTCGCCGTTTCCTCTGGATAGTATTATCTTTTGCATGATTTCCGAAAATAATGATTTGACAGCAAAACCCAGAGAGAACTCCAGCGCTGGCCTTCGGCTCCGGCCTCCAACGTCGGCCTCCAGCGTCGGCCTCCAGCGCCGACCTCCAACGTCGGCCTCCAACGCTGGACTTTGGCTCCTGCCTCCGCGCCGGCCTCCCGCGTCGGCCTCCAGTGACGGCCTCCAGCGCTGGACTTTGGCTCCGGCCTTCAGCGTCGGCCTCCAATGCTTTTTTCGCATGAACAATGACCATTCTCATACAACAGATCCCGTGATTCAAGGTCTATTGCCGTGTACCTCGCTCGCTGAAATCACGGCAAGTGTTAGCTCGTTCAGCAGTTACCGCTACAAGCGGCCCTCATCCAGCAACGGCTTAACCATTTACCGTTCGGAGAAACTTATCCCAACGAGGAAGATTCGACGGTTCCAACGGAATGAGATAAACGGGACCCCAGACAGGTATAAAAAGAGGACCCGAGCTCAATGCGGGGGGACTCTCTCTCTCTCTTTCAAGTTCTACTCATATACAATATCCCTGTTCTACAACCCACTGACTTGGGCGTCGAAGGGTCCCCACCGGAACCACCGGTCCGAAACTTTTTGCAGGCTCTAGAAGGAAGACGGTGATCTCTCTACATTCACAAAGATCTCAGCCTACCCGACGTTCATCGCAAGTGATTTGGCAGCAACAATAGGTACCATCCATCTTCACTTCATTTGAGATGAATATAAATATTCTAAAATGGGTATGAATATGGTTACGAAAATATATGACAATACTTGTTATTGATATGGGGCTCATCTTGCCCCATGTTTTTTTTTTTTTGGAACATGCAGCCAATCACATAAATCTAGTGTGATTCATATACATCAAAATCCAAAATTTACTGTAAAAAAGAGGACAAGGGTCATCCGGCCTCCAGATCCGGTATCCAGCATGCTGAGCAATCGAGGCCACCGTCCAGTCCGCCGCCGAATTGGCTTCGCGATAAATATGATGGATCTGGACAGTACCCTGCAAAATAGCCCAAATATCCCTCAGGATTTGATTTGAGGGTCCATCATCACCATTCTCCTTCTGCAACCAAGATATGACCGCCATGGAATCACCCTCAATCATAATCCTATGAGCATGGAGAGTCCTAGCGGCATAAGAAATACCTGCCCAAGCAGCTAAGAGCTTTGTCATCGAAACAGAGGAGTCCAGAGAACCAAAACCTCTCGCCGCCACCAGATACATCAGAATCCAAAATTTACCCCATGTTCAATACACCTGCTCTTAAGATTACTTAAGATTTTTATTTATAAGTTTTAATAAAAATTATATCCTTATTTAATTAGGGTTAGTGGATCACACCATAATTTTTTTGGATCTAGTCCATTTCACTGGTTTGAAATTGAGGGAAAAAAATAGCTTACAGTTATTTTGAGCCTTGTCCATTTTGAAATAAAGTTGAAATTTAAAGTTAAAAAATATATTTGAACTAATAATTAGGAATTAGTTAAACTTATTTAATTCAAAAAAATTAAAAGAATAGATAATGGGTACGAATATGGATAACAAAGCGTGTATTATATAATCCTTATGAATATAGATACAACATTTTATTATCATAGTGGGTATGGGGCAAATATTAATATTATTTGTTTTAATTTATATGAAAATGAAGAAAGCTTTTTCTAAATTTATCCTGCCTCATTGTCATTGCTACTTACCATCCAAGCCTCTACTTCGTTACCATCACCAAAGCCTTTACTTCGTTACCCTCTTGAACTGCCATAAAAGTTTTTAGTTTAAAAACATGATTTAATTCTTACGGTAAAAAATTATTATTTCTATATTCTAAGATGTAAAATTTTTAATTATTAAAAACCTTTTTCTCTATTTTTTTCAAGGGTACTAAAAAATTTTCACAAGTGTTTGGCTATCAAAATGAAAGTAAAAAAAAAACCCAAAGGATCTACTGAAAACAAAGAGAAAAGTGGCAACGGCAAGAATTTTCACGGTGAGTAGAAATTTTAGTATACGCAAACATTTACATTTCTAATTTTAAAGAGTATAAAAACAATGAAATATCAATATCATCATGCATCTAAATCACCTTTTAATTTCTCTTCACATCCTCTAATTTACAATGAGAGTAATCTTGATGAGAGATTGACTTAGTTATTAAAATATATAAAAACAAATTGAAGTGGCTCCGCTATGCCTCCACGGAAAAGATTCCTTGAATGGTGGAAGAAAAGATCTATGATAAATTATTGCCGCCTTTGACGCTCAATATTTAAATTAAATATTTAATATCTTTAATTTTTACCTTCTATCTTAATGTGACATCTAATTTGATCTATTATGATCATATTTGTCCTTGTAGCTTGATTGTGGGGGTAAAAAGGGGGGAGGAGGATTGGTTGGATCCCCTACCATTACTCATAAAGATCGCTAAGGTTTTGAAACTCTTCATTGCATTTTATTAGCAGATTAGTATATAATTTGTTGAGATCAAAAGGGACTGACTTCAATCAAGATCATAATTTCTTCATAACATCTTGTTAGGATATCCCTTGCCTAAGCATCTAAGATTGGTACAATTTGATCAAATGCTCAATGGTATCCTATCAATCTATTTTATAAGAACTTATCCTACCTATTTAACTTGCCTAACTTATTCCTTATCACTAGACAGTCAAAAAAAAAAAAAAAAAAATTTCTAATCGATGTAAAATGGTAAGAACTCGAAAGATATTCACTGCTCATGCTTTACATGGCTGATATGCAACATAAAATCCAAGACCTTAAATGAGATGGCATTATTAAATTATTTTAAGTCTACTTGTGGATTTAAGCAAGGATGGCTGCATAATAGTAGAATAATTAAGGATACAGGTTTGACTAATTCCAACTTAATATTAAATAAATCGGGCAATGTAAATCTCTTTGGGTCAAACTTCTACGCTCCAATAAATCAACTGGTTATTATACACGTGGATGCTTGACATTGCTTCTGACGAGAGCCAATTACTGGGCAACTAGTGACGTGGGGCTCTGAATGATGAATAATAATAATAATTCGCGAGTTTTCGTCGAACATTGTGGCGATGTTACGTGGGCCGTCGAGTTTCATGCATTGGGACTGTGGCACGCGAAACGCGCAGAAAATGCCGTCGATTTGCAGAGCTAGTCAAATGCCGGCCGGTTGTCTCCCATTACTGATTATTTTAATAAACCCAACTCTCCATAAAGTGCAATTTAGGTCAAGTTCAACATAGATCTGATCCATCGAATCTGATTTACAGTGTTTAAACTTATTTATCTAATTTAAACTTAAAAAATTTAGATTTAATCCAATTTAATTTATAATTAATTCGGATTTGAATTGATCACAATCCGAATCCGAATCCGAAATTATCCGAATGAAAAAGCTTATCAACACCATTTTTGGGGCGTTGAGGCGCTAGTTGAATCGGACGAGATGACCAATTTAAGGCAAGAAGGTAAGGACCGTCGACCGCAAACAAAAAAAAAAAGACAAATATAAAGGTGGATCACCCACATTTCGTTTCACTTCTGCCTTCTTCTCTTCTTTGTTTATGGTACCTTCTTCTCTTCTTTGTTTTAAGTAAGACTTTTTTTTAATACAATGTTAAAGCTCGAGTCCAGCTTATACGTTCACAAGGGATTTTATTTTTTCATCTCTGATATTCATAATTCGATGTTTATTTACTTTAAAAAATATTTTATTTTTTTTTCATCAACCCAAATTTCAATCCAAACTCAATCCGAACCCAATTTTAAAAAATAGGGTTAGGATTGAGGTTTTACAAATAGGGTTAGGGTTGATATTTTACAAATAGGATTAGGATTAGGGTTGAGAAAAATCTGAGTTTCATGAGCCTAAATTACATCCCTACTCCTTGATCAAAGGTGATCAAAAATAATAATTAAAAAATATTAAATAAATTAAAACCATTAATTTGATGACTTTTTTTTTTGAGCATTTAATCTCTGTGAACCAAAATATACTAACAACAACAAATCTTCTCCGCTACTTTAAAGACCACCTATAGTCTCTTTCTTTTGCTGCAGTTTTCTCCTTCGTTTTACCATACAATTATCGTCTTATTTGAAGTTATCTATTTTTTCAGCAAAGTTATCATCTCTTTTGTTTTTTACTTTTATCTTCACCATTCAGCACAATGCAAAAGTGTCAGCAATGGAGTACAGATCCTTTGCTCCGATGCCCAACAAAAATCGATGCCGCTTCCACCTTTTCGTCGTAAATTCGTAGCTTTATTGTGCTAGCAATCTTCGTATTCACATCCTATACTTCGATGGCCAGATGTCTCATCAAACCTTCTCATCGCATGCCTACCCCATCGTGTTGGCGAAAGAAGCAAAGGCTATCGTATACTAGAGCGCTCTTTTTTTTTTTGGTACAAAAATGGGCGGTCAGACTAACCTAGTATGAGTCAGTCCAGAAAGGTCCGAATACAAAAATTGCTGTAAAATAGATGGACAGGGATCGCTCGGCTTCCAAACCACGATCCATCATGCTGGGCCACAAAGGACGCTACCCAGTCCGCCGCCGAATTGGCTTCACGATAAATATGGCGAATCCGGGTACAGTCGACCTTGGAAAGGATGGAACGAATGTCCGTCAGAATCGGGTTAGTAGGACCAGAATGGCAGTTCTCCTTCTGCAGCCAGGAAATAACCGACAGGGAATCACCCTCAATGACAATCCTATGGGCCTGTAGAGTCCTGACAGCATAAGAAATGCCCGCCCAGGCCGCATAAAGCTCAGACATCAGGACGGAGGAGTCAATAGATCCAAAACCTCCCGCTCCCAGAAGCTCACCCTGAGGGTCACGGACAAGGAAACCAGAACCAGCCGCTCTGCCACGACACTACCATCAAAATTGATTTTGACGAACCCTGGAGGAGGGGGATCCCAGGAGATGAACACCGAATGACGGTTCGCTGCCGAAGCAGCAGGGGATCCCCAGAGGCCAGAGACATCAGAACCAACCCGGGCACAGTCCATGACCAAAGATCTGATTTTTCTCATAATTCTGAAGGAAGACATAGGGTCGTCCGTAAAAAGAATCTGGTTTCTCGATAACCATATATGATAAGCCGTGGCAATCCAACAGCTGCACCTCTGCGGAGAAGCTCTACGAATATCCAGGAAGAAAGAAGAGCGAGGAGAACCCTGATCGTCCCTCCTGACAGAATAACCTACCCTCTGCCATATCCAACTCGCCCTGGGGCAGGTAAAGATAGCATGATCTGAGGATTCGTCCTCCTCCCTACATAACGGACAACACGGATGAATCACCAGACCTCTTCTAGAAAGAAGAAGACAAGTGGGAAGGCAATCCCACAGAAGCTTCCACATAAATAGCTGCACTCTGGGGAGGGTGGGAAGCTTCCAAATCCAATCAGCATCCATCGAACGCTGGGACCCCGGCCTGAAAATCATCATCAAATCCTTGATTGGAGCCCTAGAGAGACAAGATTTCTGCCAAAGTCTGGAGTCAGATGAGCAACCTGGGATAATGGGCATCGAGAGAATACGTCTAGAAAGCTCCAACCCAAAGAAACGGGTCACAGAGGGGATATGCCAGGCAGGGGGATCAGAAGAAATCAAATCCTTAACCCGAAGGTTATAAGGGATGTCAATACTTATAAAAGAGGGCCATCGTGAGAGAGGAATATCCGAAAACCAAATATCCTGAATAACATCTATAGATGATCCATCTCCCATCATACACGTAACATTACCCCTGATAGCCTGACCAAATCTGCAAACTTCCTTCCAAAAGAGGAGCAACCACGTGGAGGCCTGATATAAGAATCCGGCACCCAGCCACCATACCTAGCACGCATAATAGTACTCCAAGACAATGCGGCTCCAGAAGGAATCTAGAAGCATGTCTGGCAAGGAGGGCATCCCTTCTAACAATCAGAGACTGGATCCCAAGACCGCCGTCTTGGATAGGCATGCAAACAGTTTCCCAGGATAAAAGATGCATACCATGACCTTCTTGCGTAGAAGCCCACAGAAAATCACGGAAACTTCTCTCAATCCTCTTAAGACAAGTAATAGGAATAATAGAATTAGACAGAAGATACATGGGAAGGGAGGAGAGAACCGAGCGTATAATAATCCTGGCCATCATCGAAAGGCCAGTAACCTGCCACCCCTCCATACGCTGATGAATCCTCCTCTCAAGCTCGTAGAAATCAGAACAACGGGGACGTCTTCCTGTGATAGGAATCCCCAAATACATCAATCTGTCTGCCTGAGTAGAAATTCCCGATAAAGAAATAATGGCTTCCCTGATAGCTCTAGGAGTCTTCGGGCTGAAACATAAAGTGGACTTTAGAAAATTAACCTTCTGGCCTGAAGCCTGACAATATCTCTGGATAATAGAATAGAAAGACGACGCATTAACAATAGAAGCCTGGCCCAGGAGAATGCAGTCATCCGCAAACAGGAGATGGGACACCAAGGGGCCCTCCGCACCAGCCAAATAAGGGACAATACTCCGATCTCTCTGCGCCTGATGGAAAGCCCGAGACAGATCATCCACAGCTAGAATAAACAACAAAGGGGACAAAGGGCAACCCTGTCGGATCCCCACAGTAGAGTGAAAGAATCTGGTCGACTACCATTAATAATTATAGAGAAGGACGGCGTCTGAATGCATGCCATAATCCACTCAATGAACAAGTCATCAACTCCAAACTCGTAAGAGAGCGACGCAAAAAGGCCCAATTCAGTCTGTCATAGGCTCTCTCCATATCAAGTTTAACAGCCATAAGACTTCTCCTGGCCGAAGCTCTCTGTAAATCAAACATAAATTCCTGGGCAATGAGAATATTATCTGAAATAGAACGCCCTCTAATAAACGCCCCTTGTTCAGCAGAAATTAGGCGAGGGATCACCAGAGAAAGCCGACGAGCCAAAAGCCGAGCACAGACCTTATAGAGCGTAGTGCAAGACTAATGGGCCGAAAATGCTGAGGAAGGGAGGCATCAGGACGCTTAGGCACCAGAGAAATAAAGGTCTGATTCCATTCCGCTGGAATTTGTTTAGCCAGGAAAACAGACTGAATTGCCAAAACCACCTCCTGACCCACAATGTCCCAATAATGACGATAAAAGAAAGGCGGAAACCCATCAGGCCCAGGGGCCTTATCCGGGCCAAGGTCCCAAAGGGCCGCCCTAATCTCGTCCGCAGAAATTGATCTGGCCAACATACTGTTATCTACGGAAGAGACTTTCACAGAATCAGAAACCGGAGTAACTGGCCCTCCCGCACCAGAAGAATCAGTCCATCTAGACTGGAAAAAGTGAAGAATCATCTCCCTAATAGATTGGGTATCCTCCTGAGTATTCCCCTCATCATCAACTAATCTCCGAATCCTATTGGCAGCACGCCGCTTCAGGGTAGCCTGATGGAAAAATCTGGTATTACGATCGCCATCACAAATCCACTGAGCCCTGGATCGCTGCCACCAATAAACCTCCTGCTGACGAAGAAGAGAGTGATGCTGAGCAAGCTTATCCCGAAGAGAAAGAGGTCCGAGGCCTGCAAACATCCGTCCTGATCTTCCTTAGCCTGAAGAGCGCTAATATCACTTTCAGTCTGTTCAATATGTCTGACCAAATCCCCCAACTCCACTCTACTCCATCTGGATAATCTATGCCTGGTCATCTTCAGACGGCGAGATAAACGATAAACTGCATTACCCCTGACCGGGAGATGCCAGATGTGATGAATAATAGCACGAGCAGCTGAATGGGCAGACCAAAACTGCTCAAATCTGAACTGCTTGCGCTGATGCTGAACAACCTCCGTGGAAATCAAAATAGGGCAGTGATCAGAAGCAATTCGAGGAAGATGAGAGACAGTAACCGCAGGGAACAAATGAAGCCACTGAGCTGAAGCCATTGCTCTATCCAGCCTCTCCCAAACACGAGCTGAACCCTGCCGATTATTACACCAGGTGAATTGGGGTCCAGAGTATCCCAAATCCATCAATCCAGCAGAATCAATGAAAGATCTGAATTCAGTTATGTCAGCAGAGCCAGTAACTCGTCTACCCCCTCGTTTCTCACTAGGCTCCGTAATGCAATTGAAATCCCCAGCAATAACAGAAGGAATACCTTGGTCAAGAAGGGATCGAAGTTCAGACCAGAGAATCCTTCTCTCCCTATAGTCCGTACTGGCGTAGACAGCCGATAATAGCCAAGGCTCAGAAGCACCTTCAGAGACAATCATACTTATCTGCTGATTACACTGATGGAAAGCATCAATCGTAACCGCAGTGGAACGCCAAAGAGCCAGCATACCTCCAGACAACCCTTCAGCCTCCACGGCATACGAGGACCAAGATCGGGCCATCTGCTTACGAAACCGAGCCAGACTCTCACCCGACAGTCTCGTTTCCAAAAGGACACATATATCAAACTTATGCAGCTGCAACAATCTTCCAAAAGAGGAACGAAAGGATGGCTTACGAGCACCTCTACATTCCACAGAAGGATCTTCATTTACAGACTGGGAGAAGCTAGGACCCCTCCATGGTCCTCCGACATAATGCTGTCAGCAATACCCCCTGCCAACGGAGGGCAAACATCAGACTGAGGATCTGAACAGCCCAGAGGCCCATCCATCTCCACAGGAGAACCATTGATACGGAGCTAGGACCCTGACCTACAGGACTTCCGTCAATCTCATTCGCTATAGGCCCAGAACCCTGGATAGGCTGCCCCCTTGACCGATCAAAATCACCGTTCTGGCCGGAAGGGGTAGTCAAGTCCGACTCGAGAAGGAGCAGCGACCCCCCCTTTTTTAATCACTGAGGCCTTTCCTTTTTCCCTTCCGGAGAACCGATTTAGGAAAGACCTAGGAGACATTGACACCTCCGGTCTGGCCCGCTTCAAGGAACCCGGGAACCCGTCCCTACAGTCCATGTGGCCTTCATCTCCCACCTCCAAATCAAGAGAGGAGAAGGGATTAGAAGTCAACACCACATTGTTCAGAGGAGGCTCACTGGCACAGACTTCCTCACTGGCTGCTGCTTCAGAGCCTTAAGTTTCAATACGGCACCCCAGGCACAGCACCAGTCTTCAAAGAAACAGGGGAGATCTTCTTCCCCGGCTGACTCACTGCAGCTCCAGAGCCACCAGCGGACGCCTTTGAAAAGTTGCCTGCCTGCGAGCCACCTTCACCGGAGATTTCCAGCCATCACCACTACCCTCAGCCCTTAGGCGAAGCCCGTCCACAGAAGAAGGGGAAGCAGATGCGAAGGCTGCGGAAGACTCAGACACATTCGAACGAGAGCTTCTCCTTCCCTCAGTCTGAGAACCCGGAGCTCCTCTCCTCTGTCTCACAGCTGAAAGCCATGGCCCAAAAACGGCATCCGAAGCCTCAACCTCCTCAGCCGACGGGAGCGAGCAGGGACCTCCCAGATGGATCGAACCGCAGCTCCAGCAAGCCCTTGAAGGTTCTCGTAAGAGAACTGTTGCCAAAACCTCTGGTTGAGGCCTTGCACTCGAGCTCCAGGACGAAGAGGGCGAGATAGGTCAATCCTCATACAAACCCGTGCAAACCCTCCTCCTCTGTTTCTCGCCATGGTAGCAGCATCGGGACAGACGAATTCCCCCGCCATAGCCAGAATTGGTTTGAGGAATCAGCTTTCCAGAACTCCAGGGGGAGGTTCGGCAGCCGGACCCAGACCAACGCCGACGGGATTGAGTCCTCTGCCGGAACAAAATCCGGCCGCCAACCCTCGATGCCAATACCTGACCATTGATACCCACGGCCTTTGCAACACTACTCCCGAGCTTCGGGAGATTCAAATCGGAACACATGACACCGGAATGCCATGCTGGTCGGAACGATGTCTCCTGGAACTCCGGCGCGTCGGAATTCTCTGAGAAAAGCATCCGCCGGAACCCATCGATGGTATGAACGAGCGATGATAGCAGTCTTCATCCACCCAGCAACCTCCTCAGCAAGCTCCGCAGCTGGAGGGACACCACCTCAGGGAAGGCTGCCTCCAATCTCGCCACAGTGGCCGGCGACGGGGACGATGCCACCCATACAAACCCTCCTTCCGCCGCTGCCCTGCCGGAAGCCCGGCCTACTTCAGCCGAATCCGAAGCCATAGGAAGAGCGGAGAGGACAGAAAGGATCTGCTGGACCACGGCGAAGACTCGACGACGATGATCGCCGGAAGATCGGGGACGAAGCAAAGAGAAGCACGAATCTTAAAGCAACAAAGATGGATAGAACCGGAGCTTAGGCTGCATGATTCTTAAAGCAACATGATTCTTAAAGCAATCTCATCATTCAAAATACTAGAGCGCTCTTTATTACTATATCATTTCATAACTTTCTATTAGTCCGACATAACTAGCTAACCATATCATCCTAGTGATCTTCATAAAGATGGACAATCCTATAGCATGCATAGGGTGAAAAGGGTGATGCTACCTTATGATAACGCCAGATCATCGGTCTTGAACGTCGAAAGAGAGAGCTATTTAATCCACGAATCCATACCTGATCGGATGGCCTGCAAAAAAGTCCCAAGACCGAAGGGGTACTCCAGTGGGGACCCTCCGACGCTCAAGTCAGCAACCGAGGTCACAGCTGAGGAAGAGCTCAAACGAGCTCCTCTTTGGGATGAGAAGAGTCCACATAAAGGGGAAATCCCTATCTGGGTATCAGGATAGCAAGCGTATGAGTTAGCGTACCTTATTTCTGAGTGGACTTACCCTTTTATAGGGAGTTGACACCTGCACAACCACGTGGAGTTCTGTGAGAAGGGAATGTCCACGGGGTTCATGGGGGTTGCATGAATCTGGGCTGGTTGGTAGGTCCTATCCCATCGGAGAGGAAAAAAAATGATGGTTGGTGAGCCACGTCCCATCAGTCAGTGGAGCTGGCGGGTAGTTAGGTCTGATCCCATCAATGGAGCGGCCAGTGGGTGGTTGGACCTGGTTGTGTCAGACGGCGCAGGTCAGAAGGATGGCGGCTTGAACAGCTATGATCGTTCTGGGGCCAACTTGGGAAAGTCGGGACTGCCTTGACTCTCCTGAGGGTACCGGGGCCGAGCAGGGCCGACTCAGCCGACCTAGAGATGCCGGGGTGGGGCCGACCAGGGATGGTCGGGTCGACTCGGCTGACTAGGAGATGCTGGGGCCGAGCGGGGCCGACTTGGGGAAGTCGGGGCTGGCTCGGCCGACTTGGAGATGCCGGGGCTGAGCTGGGCCGACTTAGAGAAGTCGGGGCCGGCTCGACCAACTGGGAGGTGCCGGGGCCGAGCGGGGCCGACTTGGAGAAGTCGGGGCCGACTCGGCCGACTTGGAGATGCCGAGGCCGAGCGGGGCCAACTTGGAGAAGTTGGGGCCGACTCCGCCGACTTGGAGATGCCGAGGCCGAGCGGGGCCGACTTGGAGAAGTCGGGGCCGACTTGGAGAAGTCGGGGCCGACTCGGCCGACTTGGAGATGCCGGGGCCGAGCGGGGCCGACTTGGAGAAGTCGGGGCCGGCTCGGCCGACTAGGAGGTGCCGGGGCTGAGCGGGGCCGACTTGGAGAAGTCGGGGCTGACTCGGCCAACTTGGAGATACCGGAGCCAAGCGGGGCCAATTTGGAGAAGTCGGGGCCGGCTCGGCCGACTGGGAGGTGCTAGGGCGGGGCCGCCTTAAGCTTTTAATTTTGTCATAATTACCCTCGTGGTTACGTCAGCCACATCAGATGTCTTCCCGTCCTTGAGCGCGAAGGGCCACGCGCCCGCTGTCCTTTGGGCGAGAGGGGCACAAAAATTTAAAAAATGATTACTCTTTAGTGCGCTTTAATAGCTTGGTGAGTTGGCGCATCCCGAGGTAGTGTCGCTTCGCAGATCTTCCACAATCATGCTGTAGGTGGGGGCTGATGTCGACGCCGGACGCCTTGAGAAAAGCGCCCATCGAGGAATGAAAAAAGGGCGGAGGTTATTATTATTTCTCCATTTTATGCCCTGCGATTGGTCGGGGATCACGCTCCTCGGGGCGAATCGAGGCGGCATATCTCGGGTGCTGGCGAGATTTTTAGCGGACAGCTCATGGCGCAATAGAAGAGCGCCACATGGCGGGCCTTGATTACCGTCATTCGAAAATGGGGGTATAAAAGCGCCCCAAGGGCCTGGGGAAAGCTTTTACATTACCATTGCTTTCTTCCAACTTTCCTTTCTCTGAATTCCTCTACAACCTGAGTCTTTCTGCCCTCGAGTTCCTTTCGATTCTCAGGTTAGTCTTATCCTTGTCTCACCCCATGGACCGCCGTGCTGTTAGGGAGGGTAAGAGGCCCATTGTAGAGTCTTCCCATTCCGACAGTGAAGGCTAAACCCCTTCAGTTAGCCAGATGCCTCGGCCGATGGGTGGCGTTACCATCCGCGATTAACCGATGGTGACCGGACCTCCATCTACCCCAGCCTCCCCTATTAGGGCAGTTCCTGTCCTCCCGCCTTTCGGGATAACCTCCGGCGGTGAGTCTTGATCCGGCAGGTCCATCAGGAGTGGCCTCAACCATGACCCCCGAAAACGTAGAGGCTATTAGGGCTAAGTATAGTCCCCAGCTTCATCTGCCTGTCCGCGCCGGGGCCCGAAGATAAAGTGACCTCCGCCCATCTTGGTCAGGTCGCTCTATACGAGGAGTTCTTCCAGTGTGGATTGTGCCTCCCTTTTCACCCTTTTTTCCTGAATCTCTTAGATAGGTATAGATTAGCGCCGGCGCAGTTGACTCCGAATTCAATTCGGATTATCTGTGCTTTTGTCATTCTTTGCTACTTCCAGGAGGCCCGGCCTGGGTTATCACTATTCCGGGCTTTTTATAAGCTCCACCGCCAAGGTGAGGGGGCCTGCTGGGCATTCACCACCAGGCCGGGTAGGGCCTTTCCCCTAGGTCTTCCGTCTAAAATTAGGGGGTGGAAGCCTCGATTCCTCTTTGCCCACGTCGAGGGGGTGAGGGCCGATTGGAGGGAGCCGGATACCAGCTCCAACGATAACTCCACCATGGGGAAAGGGATAGGGAGCTCTTCACCCAATTGTCCAACTGCCAAATCCCTGGCTACAAGGAACTCCTATCTGAGGAGAACCTGATAGAGGCCGAGTTGGCCCCAGCGGTCGGTGAGCACGACGTCCGATTCCTTCTGTCTCGACCGGAGGATTACTGTACACTGTTGCTAACATTCCTTATTTTTGGGCGCAACGATGAAGTTTTCCGTCGGTGCGTTTGAAGCCGCCTTGAAGCAAAAGAGGCCGGCGACCGAGGAAACGTCAAGGTCGGCGAAGAAAGCTCGAAGGAAGGAGCGGGCCGAGCCGGCTCAAGCCGCTGAAGTCCCCAAGGCTCCAACGCCTGCAGAGGAGCCGGCTGAGGAAACGCCGGTTGGAGAAGTGGTCTCGGGGCCGGCCGGGACCGAAATAGAGGAAGGAGAGATTTCGGTCACCACCAAAGCTGCCGTGGTGCTTGTGGATCTTGAAGAGGAAGCCTCTGCTGCCACCGACTTGCCCGAGGCGGGGAAAGTTACAGTTGCTATCAGCCCTTTGGCTGCCACCGAGCCGGAGATGGAGAGTACTCCCCCAACTGCCGGAGAGGGGGAGCTAGTCGCGAGAAGGTCCAGGGCTGGGATGGAGGCGACCAAGAAGCAGGGGATGAGTAGGGGAGCTCATCACAACAATCAGCACGCTGCCCGACTCGCCCTCGGGCTGAAGGGCAATAGGAGAAGACGGAGCGGCTAGCACCCATGCTCGGCTCGATGACAGATGCCGGGCGGACCACCTGTCTCTTGTTGAAGTTTTGGATTGCCAAGTCCGAGGAGGAGAAACGGGGGTTGAGCCACTCCACGCTTCTAGATGATGATGGTCTCTGTTGTCCAGGTAATCCTTTGAGTTCCTTTCGTTTTCAGACATATCTTTCGATGTCTCAGTCTTCTGTGGCTAACATATTCTTCTGCCGCAGATGGCCAATGGCGTGATAGCCCTTTGTGAGGCGATGTCTCACTCATCGAACACGCTCATAAAGTTCATGGCGCGGGCCGACAAGTATAAGAAGGAGAGCATGGCGTAGTCCCAGAGCCTTGCTCGACTTCACCACGAGGCCAAGGCCCGGGAGGAGGATTTGGGCGGCCGAATAAGGGAGGCGGAATGCTGGGCCGAAGCTGAGAGTGGCCAAGCATCCGCGGCCGAGGCCAAATTAGAACTGGTCTCAGATAGACTGAAGGCCGCCGTGGAGCGGAATGAGGAGCTGGTCCATCGGCTTCAACGCGCCGAGAGGGAGGTCGGGCGGCGCGAGATGAGGCCCAGGCCGCTGCTGAGAGAGCTTCCGCCACGGAGAAGGCGACGGTTGAGGCGGGCCATGAGAAAGCCGGGGCCGTGGCTCATGCGAACGAGGCCAACGCGCGAGCCGAGGAAGCTGAGGCCGAGCCTAGGAGGCCAAGGCACAGGCTAAGGCAGCAGTGGCCAGGGCATAGCAGGCCAAGGCGCAAGCCAAGGAGGCCAAAGATAGGGCTCAACGAGCTGAGACGCAAGCCTAGGAGGCTGATGCCAGGGCCAGCAGGCTGAGGCCAGGGCGGGACAGGCTATAGCCAACTATAATTCCTTACCGAAATTCGGGAAGGAGGTCCTCGAGGCCTGCCTCGATGCCTATGTTAAGGGCTTCAACATGTGCAAAACTAAGGTGTCCGCGGCTCTTAAAATTGACATCGCCGAGCTCGAGGGGATCCGCCCCGGGGAATCTGACGAGGAGCAGGCTGAGGAAGAGGACGACGAGGAAGAGCCGGGCTCAAGCGAGCCCTGAAGAGTTGCTATTTCTTCTTTTTTCCTTTTCTTTTTGTAACCGACCTCGGGCCAAATTTTGTACTTCAATTTCATTATTAATGAAGAAAAGCCTTTTGTGAAGATGTTTTTGCACTTTGTCTCTTCTTTCTTCTGGGTCGAACGTTTTGTCGTGCAACTAACGACAAGGTAGGCCCCATACCTGTTAATGAGGAGGACATTTCCTTCTAAAATGTTTCTGTTTCTGAGCATTGCACACATTGACGATGCTGTGGCCGGATCGCAGCCCCAGATTTGCCAACGTTTGGATGCATCTTTGAGGGATATGCCAGCCGCGTGGGAGATTGCTTAAGATGCATTAAGCTGTAGCGGGCTGTTTGAAGGGAGATTCGTCTGCGCCCGAATCTTCTAAGGACTTGGAACGATCTGAGAGCAACTTAGCGCTGAGATCAACTTGAAGGCGTTGGGGGCCGAGCGGGGCTTGACCGAGGAAGGTCTGCGCCGACTTGGAGACCGTGAGGGCCAAGCAGGGCCCTTTAGAACCCTCGGCGGTTTGTGTGCCGCCCGAGGGACGATTCGACCAGGTACGGAGCTGTTAGGGACTTGAACTGACTCGGAGGCATCTCCTAGCCGGACCGAGTGGTGTCTCGTTAGCCGCAATGCCGGTGAGCTCCTTTAGAACCACCTCGGGGGTTTATGTGCCGCCCGAGGGGTGACTCGATCGGGTACAAAGCTGTTAGGGACTTGAACCGACTCGGGAGCGTCTCCTAGCCGGACCGAGTGGTGTCCCGTTAGCCGCGATGCCGGTGAGCTCCTTTAGAACCGCCTCGGAGGTTTGTGTGCCGCCCGAAGGATGACTCGACCGAGTACGGAGCTGTTAGGGACTTGAACCGACTCAGAGGCGTCTCCTAGCCGGACCGAGTAGTGTCCCATTAGCCGCAATGCCGGTGAGCTCCTTTAGAACCACCTCGGGGGTTTGTGTGCCGCCCAAGGGGTGACTCGGGGACTGAGCTTTAGGGTCTTAACCGACTTGGGGGCACCTCCGTGCCGGGGCCGAGTGGTGTCCCGTAGGCCGCGATGCCGGTGAGCTCCTTTAGAACCACCTCAGGGGTTTGTGTGCCACCCGAGGGGTGACTCAACCGGGTACGGAGCTGTTAGGGACTTGAACCGACTCGGGGTCTCCTAGCCGGACTGAGTGGTGTCCGTTAGCCGCGATGCCGATGAGCTCCTTTAGAACCACCTTGGGGGTTTGTGTGCCGCCCGAGGGGTGACTCAATCGGGTACAGAACTGTTAGGGACTTGAACCGACTCGGGGGCATCTCCTAGCCGGACCGAGTGGTGTCCCATTAGCCGCGATGCCGTAAGCTCCTTTAGAATCACCTCGAGGGTTTGTGTGCCACCCGAGGGGCGACTCGGTAGGTACGAGCCTTTAGGGTCTTAACTGACTCGGGGCACCTCCATGCCAGGGCCGAGTGGTGTCCCATAGCCGCGATGCCGACGAGCTCCTTTAGAACCACCTCGGGGGTTTGTGTGCCGCCCGAGGGGAGACTCGATCGGGTACGAAGCTTTAGGGACTTGAACTGACTCGGGGGCATCTCCTAGCTAGACCGAGTGGTGTCCCGTTAGCCGCGATGCCGGTGAGCTCCTTTTCCGAGATCTGGTCCTTGGACACAAGGGATAATAGGTTGTGGCATTGGAAGGGCCCTCTTTATTGCTCATACTCTGGGGGGATACATCATTGATAATATTGGCGGAGGTTATCCGCATTCCAGGTACGCGGAATGGGTTGTCCGTTGAGCTCTTCTAGTCGGTATGCCCCCCGGTGGAGCGTCTCGGCGACACGATAAGGACCCTCCCAGTTGGGGGACAATTTGCCCCCCTCCGTAGGCTTAGATACTTCAGCCTTTCTCAAAACCAGATCTCCGTGGCGAAAGACCTTGGGACGAACTTGGGCGTTGTAGTACTTGGCTGCCCGCTGACGGAAGGTCGCATACGTAGCCTTGCCCGGTCATGTGCTTCGTCGATGAAGTTCAGATTAGCCCATATCAATGTGGAATTATCTTCCTCGTTGAAGGACTCAACGTGCGGACTGGGTAGTCCGACCTCAACAGGGATGACGGCTTCGGATCCGAAGGTGAGACTGAAGGGAGTCTCGCCCATCGGGCTCTGGGGGTCATGTGGTAAGCCCATATCACGCTGGGGAGCTCCTCCACCCATCGATCCTTGATCCATCTAGCCGAGTCCTGAGCCCTCTGAGAATGGTGCGGTTCATGACCTCGGCCTCCCCGTTGGTCTGGGGGTGGCCGACAGAGGTGAATCGATGGCGAATACTCAGCTCACCGCAAAAAGCTTTGAATGCATCATTGTTGAACTGGCGGTCGTTGTCCGTGACGAGAGTGTGAGGTAGGCCAAAGCGGCATATGATCGACTTCCAGAAGAAGGCTTTGACTTTACTCTCGGTGATCTTAGCCAGCGCCTCGACCTCGACCCACTTGGTGAAGTAGTCGATGGCTACTAGCAAGAATCTCCGCTGTCCCGAAGCTAGGGGGAATGGCCCGAGGATGTCCATTCCCCACTGAGCGAAGGGCCAAGGAGCCAAAGCAGGCTTAGCGGGGTAGATGGCTGACGCTGGATGTGTGCGTGGCGCTGGCAACCATCGCACTTCTGAACTAGTTTGGCAGCATCCTCCCTCATGGTAAGCCAGAAATATCCCTGACGAGGGCCTTCTGGGCCAGGGACCTGCCCCCAGGTGATTTCCGCAAATGCCTTCATGGATTTCTCTAAGGATGTAGTCGGCATCGGAAGGTCCTACACATCTGAGCAGGGGTAGGAGAATGACCTCATGTATAGACGTCCGTCTAGGAGGACGAATTTGGAAGCTCTCCACTTGAGCAGCTTGGCTTCATTGCGATCATCAGGGAGGGTGCCGTCAGTAGATAGCGGACGTAGGCATCCATCCATGTAGGCTCTTGGGTGAGCGGTAGGACTTCCTCGCCGTCTTCTATGCTGGGCCTTTCTAGGTATTCGATATAGGCGTCTCTTGCGATGCGTCGGTGGAGGTAGCCAGGCGGGAAAGGATGTCGGCCTTGGCATTCTCACTTCGGGAAATGTAACTGATGCTGAAATAAGCTAACGGGAGACCAAGAGCCGAACCTTGCCCAGGTATTGAGTCATAGCAGGGTCACGCACCTCGTACTCTCGTTGATTTGTCCGGAGACGAGTTGCGAGTCAGTGAAAGCTCTGAGACGCCTTATTCCGAACTCTTGGACTAGCCTTAATCCTGCCAGCAGGGCCTTGTACTCGGCTTGGTTATTGGTGGCTTTGAATAGAAACTGCAGGGCACATTCTGCTCTCTCTCCACCCGGTCTGGTGAGAATGAGGCCGGCACCGCTTCCCTGAGAGTTTGACGCGCCGTCTACATGGAGGATCCAGGTTTCTCCATCATTGCTTGGCTCAGGCTCATGCTGCTCCATGGAAACCTCTGGTCTCCTCATCCGCCCAAGTGCACTCGATCAGGAAGTCGGCCAGGACTTGGGACTTCAGAGCCGGTCGTGCTTGGAAGGAGAGGTCGAATTCTTCCAGCTTGATGGCCCACTTGGCGAGTCGTCCTGAGGTATCCGGACGGGCCAGGATGGCCGGAGGGGCTGGTCGTGAGCACCACAATAGGATGAGCTTGAAAATATGGGCGAGACGTCGAGCGAGATGATCAGGGCGAAGATGATTTTTTCTGTCTTGAGTATCTGACCTTCGCATCATGGAGCACCTTGTTTACGTAATAAACAGGCCTTTGGGTCCCGTCAGCATCGAGATGCACCAAGACTGAGCTAAGAACCTCTGAGAAGCGGCGAGGTAAAGGAAAAGACTTTCCCTGTCTCTCGCTTAGATAGGAGCGCGGAGAAGACAGAAACGCCTTCAGCCCGTCGAAGGCTTTCTGGCAATCGTTCGTCCACTTGAAGCTGTTCACTTTTCACAGAGCCTTGAAGAAGGGCAAGCACCTCTCGATCGATTTGGAGAGGAAACGACTTAAAGCCGCTGCCCTCCCCTTAGTCGCTGCACTTCCTTCTTGCTGGACATGGTCTCATGTCGAGGATGGCGCTGATCTTCTCTGGGTTTGCCTCGATCCCTCGCTGAGTCACCATAAAACCAGGAACTTGCCACCGTGACCCCAAAGGCACATTTCTTGGGATTCAGCTTGACCTGGAAGCGGCGGAGGTTGTTGAAGGTTTCCTCTAGGTCGGAGATATGATCAGAAGCACGGATGCTCTTGGTTAGCATGTCATCCACGTAGACTTCCATGTTCCGCCTAGCTGATCCTGAAAACACCCTGTTCATCAATCTTTGATAGGTCGCCCCGCGTTCTTGAGACCGAAGGGCATAACTTTGTAGCAATAAATCCCCTTTTCTATTACAAAGGATGTGTGCTCTTCGTCGCTGGGTCCATCCTTATTTGGTTATATCCAGAGAAGGCGTCCATGAAGCTGAGAAGCTCATGGCCAGGTGGAATCTACCAGCTGGTCTATCCTTGGCAGGGGAAAACTATCTTTCGGGCATGCCTTGTTGAGGTCGGTGAAGTCGATGCAAATTCTCCAGCACTTGTTTGCCTTTCGCACCATGACCACATTAGCCAGCCAGTTAGGGTAATGCGCCTCTTGGATGTGGCCGGTGCTGAGCAGCTTGTTAACCTCCTCATCGATGGCTTTTTGCCGCTCGGGAGCGAAGCTTCTCTTCCTTTGGCGGATTGGACGGTGCTTGGATCGATATTGAGCTTGTGGGTGATTACTTCTGGAGGGATGCCGGGCATATCAGATGCTGACCAAGCGAAAACGTCTGAGTTGGCCCAGGAAGGTTAGGAGGCGATCACGATCCTCCGGGGGGAGGAGTCCGCCGATGTGCACGGTCTTCGCTGGATCATCCCCGAGGGGAAAGGTTAGGAGGTGCTCGGCCGGCTCTCCCCTCCTACCGACTCCCTGGGGTCAGGTGCTTCTGGAATTGACTTGGCTTCCAAGGGGCTTGACGCTGTGTGATAGCAGGGCAGGACTGAGCCGACCTCGCCCCTCATCTCCCCGACACCTTCGCTAGTAGGGAACTGCACCAGCAGGCCGGGTGGAGATAATCGCATCCAATAGATTCAAACCTGGGCGCCGAGGATGGCGTTGTATGCCAAGGGGACCCGCACGACCAGGAACTTCATGATCACTGTGCTTTGGCATGGCGTGTTCCGGCTGTCACAGGCAAAGATATCTCGCCCTCAACCCTTACTGAATCCCCGTGAATCCAACTAGAGGGGCTGCCACAGGCTGGAGAGAGTTAAGGGACAATCCCATCCGAACAAAAGCGTCATAGGTAAGGATGTCAGCTGAGCTGCCACTATCAACCAATATCCTCTTTACAGGGTGCTTGGCAATCGTCATAGAGACGGTGATGCCTTCATTATTTACATTCTCAAATTCACCGGTCCCCCCCAAGAACTATATTACCCGGTGCTTCCTCCCCTCTTGGCCGCTTGGATGAGGAAGCCGCTCCCCAAGACACCATCCCGACCGTCCACTCGTGGGGGTGTTGTCGACAGCGGCCTGAGCAGGCGGGGGTCCCATGAGTGCCAGCAGTGGTTGCGGTGCCTTCTGAACATATTTGCCGAGGTAGCCCCGCTAGATGAGCTCCTCAATGGCACGCTTCAAGCTGAAGCAGCTATCGGTGTCGTGGCCGTAATCCGATGGAACCGCAATAACGGCTCTTGTCGTGGGGAAGACCTTTCTTCATAGGAGGAGGGCACTGGAGATAAGGCTCGCCCTCGATTTCCATCAGGATGTGAGATCGAGGGGCGAGGAGAGGTGTGAGCTTGCTCTCATCGGGACGGGGCTTCGATGCCTGTTGTCGGATCGGCGAGGCAGATCAGGCCGCCGGTGGGAGGGGGTCCACTAGGCTCGGGGCGAGCGGGCTTGCGGCTGGAGCTCCTTGAGGACTCACGCGGGTGAGGTCGGCCTCATCCGCACGGATGTACTTCTGAGCTCGGAGGAGGAGGTCGGAGTAGGAACTCGGGGGCTTCTTGTCCAGAGAGAAGGTGAAGCGGGATGAGGAGCCCCCGCTTCAGCGCTAGCGTTGCCACCGCATCGTCGAGATGGTAGACTTCAAGGGCGGCAGTCTTGAACCGGGACACAAAGTCCCGTAGTGACTCCCCTCCTTCTGACGCACAGAGAAAAGGCTGTCCGCAACCCTCGGGATCCGCCGGCAGGCATCAAAATGCGCCAGAAAGGCCCTTTCCAGCTCTCAAAAAGAGTCGATGCTGTGGGGGGACAGGCGCGAGTGCCAAGCGTGAGCAGCCTTCCACAAAGTAGCAGGGAAAGCCTTGCAGAGAAGGGCATCTGAGGCACCCTGGACTTGCATCATAGCCTTGTAACTCTCGAGGTGGTCGAGAGGATCCGTCGTACCATCGTACAGATCTATCTGGGGGAATCGGAATCTAGAGGGGACGGGCTCCTCCAGTATCCGGCGAGTATAAGGAGGACGGGTGTCATATTCCTCCTTCGGCTGATTGTTGATCTTCCTGGCGAGCTCGTCTAGTCGCCGGTTGTACTCGTCCAGGCGCTCCTCCGCCTGGCGGCTGATTGTCGGGGCCCTCCGAGACGGCTCGGAGGATGAAGAAGAGGAAGAAGAAGGAGAAGGAAAAGGACGGAAGGTGGGATTTTCGCTTTGGTTCCTCCTGGCGGTGCGGCTCTGGAGGAAACTTGCTCGGGCCACAATCAGGGGATCGCGGCCGCTTGGGGGGCTCACGGCGAGGCTTCCTTGGGGAAGCCCGGCAACGACCTCTCACTGAGGAGAGCCTCCCCTTGCAGACTGTTGACTAGCAGGGGGAGCGGTCTGATGCTGGGTGGCCACGGACTGCTGCTTGAAGTCCATGGACCATGGCGGTGAGAGTCTGAACTTGTCGAGTGAGAGTTGCCAGCTGCTCGCAGCCGGAGCAACTGCCTCTGGTTGCAGGAGGTAACGGAGGATCAGCGGTAGGGAGGTTGGTCTCCTGCTGCCTAGCCGGAGGAAGATGCCCCCAGGGTGACTAACTGAGGCATCCTGAGCTCGTGTCATCACCATTATTGGGAGAGGGAGAGGAAAAAGAGGGGATACTGTAGGGTTCGGATCTTCTTTGCTTTTTAGTTGCCCCCTTCCCAGCGCGCCAATCTGATGATGCCCGATCACCGGTCTTGAATGTCGGGAGAAGAGAGCTGCTTAATCCATAAATCCACACTGGTCGGATGGACTGCAAAAAAGTTTCAAGACTAGGGGGTGCTCCGGTGGGGACCCTCCGATGCTCAAGTCAGCAACCGAGGTCACAGCTAAGGAAGAGCTCAGACGAGCTCCTCTTTGGGATGAGAAGAGTCCACAGAAAGGGGGAATCCCTATCTGGGTATCAGGATAGCAAGCGTATGAGTTCGCGTACCTTATTTCTGAGTGGACTTACCCTTTTATAGGGGGTTGACACCTGCACAATCACGTGGAGTTCCGTGAGAAGGGAATGTCCACGGGGTTCGTGGGGGTTGCAAGAATCTGGACCGATTGGTGGGTCCTGTCCCATCGGAGAGGGGAAAAAACAGCGGTTGGTGAGCCACATCCCATCAATCAGTGGAGCTGGCGGGTAGTTAGGTCTGGTCCCATCAATGGAGTGGGCAGTGGGTGGTTGGACCTGGTTGTGTCAGACGGCGCAGGTCAGAAGGATGGCGGCTTGAACAGCCAGGACCGTTCTGGGGCCAACTTGGGAAAGTCGGAACTACCTTGACTCTCCTGAGGGCACCGGAGCCGAGCAGGGCCGACTCGGCCGACCTGGAGATGCCGGGGCGGGGCCGACTAGGGATGGTCGGGGTCTACTCGGCTGACTGGGAGATGCTGGGGCCGAGCGGGGCCGACTTGGGAAAGTCAGGGCCGGCTCAGCCGACTTGGATATGCCGGGGCTGAGCAGGGCTGACTTAGAGAAGTCGGGGCCGGCTCGGCCGACTAGGAGGTGCCGGGGTCGAGCGGGACCGACTTGGAGAAGTCAGGGCCGACTCGGCCGACTTGGAGATGCTGGAGCCGAGCGGGGCCGACTTGGAGAAGTCGGGGCCGTCTCGGCCGACTGGGAGGTGCCGGGGCCGAGCGGGGCCGACTTAGAGAAGTCGGGGCCGACTCGGCCGACTTGGAGGTGCCGGAGCCGAGCGGGGCCGACTTGGAGAAGTCGAAGTCGGCTCGGTCGACTTGGAGATGCCGGGGCCGACTTAAAGAAGTCGAGGCCGACTCGGCCGACTTGGAGATGTCGGGACCGAGCGGGGCCGATTGGAGAAGTCGGGGCCGGCTCAGCCGACTGGAAGGTGCCAGGGCGAGGCTGCCTTAAGCTTTTGATTTTGTCATAATTGCCCTCATGGCTATGTCAGCCACATCACCTTATAAATTATTCAACTTCAGATCCTCTGCTCCGATTGCCCTCACGAGAGCTGATGTCTCCTTCGTCTCTTCATCGTATAGCTATTAGAATTGTTTCCAACACATAATATTTTAAAAATATTAAAATAAAAAATTTAAAAAAATAGATCTCTCAATTCACTAAGCACATCACTAAAAAAAAATATTAAAATAGTAACAAAAATTAGTAACAAAAATTTTTGTCACTAAATTATGACGATTTAGTAACAAAATAGTGATGAAAATTAAAATTAGTGATGGATTAGTCTATTCATCACTAAAGCGTCACTAAATTAGTGACGGACTGTCCCATCCGTCACTAAAATTAGTGACAGATTGCTCTTTCGTCACTAATCCGTCACTAATTTAGTGATGAAAAAAAAATCTGTTACTAATATAATGATGGATTACTTTTTTGTCACTAATTTATTGATGGAAGAGTAATCCATCACTAAATTAGTAATGGATAGGACAGTCCGTCACTAAATTTAATGATGGATTGCTCTTCCATCACTAATTCGTCACTAATTTAGTGATGGATTGCTCTTTCGTCACTAATTTTAGTAACAGATAGGACTGTCCGTCACTAATTTAGTGACGAATGGGGCAGTCCGTCACTAAATTTAGTGACGGATTGCTCTTCCATCACTAATTCGTCACTAACACTATAAGAAAATATTAAAATAGTGATGAAAATTAATAACAAAAATTTTGTCATTAAATTATAATGGTTTAATAACAAAATAGTGACAAAAATTGAAATTAGTGACGAATTAGTTTATCTGTCACTAAATCATCACTAAATTAGTGACGGACTGTCCCAACCATCACTAAAATTAGTGACAAATTACTCTTTCGTCGCTAATCCGTCATAAAATTAGTGACAAAAGAGCAATCTATCGCTAATTTAGTGACGGATTGCCCCATCCGTCACTAATTTTGTGACAAACAAGGTCATTCGTCATAAATTTAGTAACGGATTGGCCTTTCGTCACTAATTTGTCACAACATTAGTGACGAAAGAGCAATCCGTCATTAATTTAGTGACGGATTGCCCCATCCGTCACTGATTTAGTGACGAATTGGCCTTCCGTCATTAATTCGTTACAAATTAGTGACGGAAGAGCAATCCATCACTAATTTAGTGACGAATTACCCCATCCATCATACTTTAGTGACGAACAAGGTCATTCGTCACTAATTTAGTGACGAATTATCCTTTCATCACTAATTCATCACTAATTTAGTGACGGAAGAGCAATTTAGTGACAGATTGCCCTTTCGTCACTAATTCATCACAAAATTAGTGATAGAAGATCAATCTATTGCTAAATTAGTGACAAATTAGTGATAGATTGACCATCCATCACTAAATTTATACTCTTATTTAAAAAAAAAAATTGTGACAAAAAAATATAGGAATGGACATCTTTCACTTGCCATGTTTTTCTTGGTCGTGATTAGATTAGACATTCACGCTGTGTGCAACCTCATGTGAGGGCCAGCAATAGCATTGAGACTAATCATGTATAACTGTAATTGTTAGTAGGATTTATGGGTTTAGAAACTAAATATTCTAAACAACAAACTGATGCAGGTGGGAGAGATAATCAAGGAAGATTTATGGCCCAACCCTTTGAAGTATTTAAATAATGCAAGTTTTCTCCTTTCTGTCCTTTACTCCTTTTCTTTCGACAACTAAATTTTTCTTCTTACTGAACATTTTTTGTGAGTTCGACTCATGCGCTTTTAATATTCTGATGATGCAGGAGGCTGATAAGGAGGATTTTGATGGTGAGGAAGATGATGAAGAGGTAAATGTCTCCACTTGATTAAACAAAGCTAGGCAGTTTCTAATGTAGCTTCTGTTGACTCAGTCAGAGGAGCACCTATTGCAGAATTTTGGCCTTCCATTGCCTGGCCATCTTCAGGACTCCAGTTACTTTGTAGTCAAATTATTTCTTGTTGCTTTGATTTTATGCTCTGTATCTCTAGTCTTCATTAGTTGTCCTGCTATTTTTCTGATTCAATACGGTTGTAAACTGTTCAGTGCAGCTTGATGTTGTGCTGGTGTCTATTATACATGTTTTTTTTCCATAGGAAAACCACAACTACATCTGCAAGAAAATATCAGCTAAATCTATATATTATCTTTAATGCTGCTTCTGCGAGGACTATCAGGTAGTCTAACAATCAGCATACCACCATTCTTATAAGAAATTGGTCAAGTGTTACCCACTGAATTAGCATATAAGACCAGAATTACAGCTGCTTTCTTACTTCTTTTTTGTTTTGATGTTTCCTGTTACATTCTTAGGCACTATTTTTTGGATTTGATCAGGGTGACTCCCTGTGATGCTAATTATACTGGACTTGGACATCGATTTTGTGTCTTGCGGCCTGAACTCATTTCTTCCTTTTGTGAGGTTTGCTCATATTTAAAGCTATATAATCCTTTTCAATATGAAACTCCAATCCTTAATTTGTGTCTGTGGCTTAGCTGGGGCAGGCCTTGGCTTTGTCATGACAGGCCTGCAAAACCTGTGCAAGCAAATCTTTTGTTACTCACTATAACAAGCAACATATAGCAAAATTATGATAACATAACACTTCTGATTTCTTTTTTTTTTTAATATTTTTTTGACTAAATAGACTCCAGACCCCATGGAGTTGGGAAAAAGGATTAAATGAGTTAAGTTGCATTGACCAAATAAACTCCACAGGAGGATGAAGATTTCTTGGACCAAGAAAGAAAAGTACACCTAGAGAAGGGGGATAAATCTGTTTTTTTTTTGACAATCCAGGTAAAAGGATTTGTTACTAAAATGGAAGAGTGCATGGGTGCATGTGACTGCATTATTGCAAAGGTAAAAGTTTCTATAAAATTTATTTTAGGTTTCTAGCATGGATCTCCAATGCATTTTTTTTTTTTTTTTGTTACATGAGCTCAATTCTCATCCACAGGCAGGACCAGGAACCATTGCAGAATCTATGATTCGTGGTCTTCCTATTATTTTAAATGATTACATTGCAGGGCAGGTAAGTGATGACTTTTGAAGAAGAATCTGTTCTTGGTTTATGTAACTGCTCTTTTCTACACTTTGAGCTCATTGGCTTTGCTGTTGCATGTTATGTTGACCTTGCAGCATCCACATAATTTATCTTGGTACTATATTTTTGTATATGTTCAGGAAGGTAACAACCAAAAGTATTTTGCTCATACGGAAAAAAGAAAGAAAAAAAAAATCCGAGGAGAACTCTTAGCTTTCTCTTACAAATATCTGTTGGAACTGATCTGCACCTGGTTCACTTATATGCTTAATTATTGGATGAAACACTACTTTATTTTAATTCATATGATTCAGTTGGATGTTTAACATAACAGGTTTAGGTTTTATTTTAAGCCTTTCGCCCACACTGGCGTCATTGTCTACCTGTCAAACTCAGAGTGGCCACCTCTGGTAAGTAGGTAGAGATTTCCTATTGCTGCTGAATTGAGATTTTAGCCAGAAATTCTTCAGACCAATTAATATGTTAAACTTGGCCACTAGCTAGTACCCAAATATCCAAAGCAGCTGAGACCACTAGCTAGCACCCATATATATATATTGTTGATGCTGGATCACTAGATTCCTCTGTTATATGAGATCTCTTTCAGGAAGAAGAAAAAAAGTCCCTTCTTCCTTCTCCTCCCTCCTTCTTATCCCCTAATTTGTTTATTTTTTATTTTTATTTTTTAGAGGTCCACATGTAGGATAAGTGTTCATCTTTTATTATTTCATTTTTCGCTACGTGGTCATTCAGTGATAATGAATAATAAGGGTATTAAGAAACTTGCTCATGAAGATAAGGATTTTCATGATGACCTTGATCATCCCAAGGGAATGTCAGGGTTAGTGGGGATGCCAGAGTCAGAGAAAAGGCATCTGGCTCTAAAATAGAAGTTCAGTGTCTCCTTTTTCTAGATAAAAGGTGGTGTTTCAGTGCTTGTCTTATTCGAACTATTTAAAGCGTTATGATGTTTAATATTTCTCGATTTCTGTTCCGAATACGACGGTTTATCATGTTTTAGTGGTTCTAACATGAATATTATTCTCAATTTGGGGGCCACCCAGGAATGGGGGCCGCCCAGACTCTGGGGGCCGCCCAGGACCGGGGGCCGCCTAGACTCTGGGGGCCGCCCAGGACTGGGGGCCGCCTAGACTTCTGGGGACCGCCCAGGATTGGGGGCCGCCCAGACTCTGGGGACCGCCCAGGACTGGGGGCCGTCCAGACTCTGGGGGCCGCCCAGGACTGGGGGCCGCCCGGACTCTGGGGGCCGCCTAGGACTGGGGGCCGCCCGGACTCTGGGGGCCGCCCGGACTCTGAGGGCCGCCCAGGACCGGGGGCCGCCCGGACTCTGGGGATCGCCCAGGACTGGGGGCCGTCCATACTCTGGGGATCGCCCAGGATTGGGGGCCATCCATACTCTGGGGGCCGCCTAGGACTGGGGGCCGCCCAGACTCTGGGGGCCGTCCAGGATTGGGGGCCGCCCAGACCCTGGGGGCCGCCCAGGACTGGGGGCCGTCCAGACTCTGGGGGCCGCCCAGGACTGGGGGCCGCCCAGACCCTGGGGACCGCCCAGGACTGGGGGCCGCCCAGACCCTGGGGGCCGCCCAGGACTGGGGCCGCCCAGACCCTGGGGGCCACCCAGGACTGGGGGCCGTCCAGACTCTGGGGGCCGTTCAGGACTAGGGGTCGCTCAGACTCTGGGGGCCGCCCAGGACTGGGGGCCGCCCAGACTTTGGGGACCGCCCAGGACTGGGGCCGCCCAGACTCTAGGGACCGCCTAGGACTGAGGGCCGCCCAGAACTAGGAGCCGCCCAGGACCGGGGGTTGTTCAGGATTAGGGACCAACTTTTATTTTCTAACTGTTTTATTTATTATCCATATCATATGCCCCCTCGTCCATCTTCCTTGTATTCAGGTGTGTCATGCACGTGCAAGGGAGAAGGGTGGAAAAATTCGAATTTCAAAACGTCCAGTACATAATAAGTGACATTTTGAAAAAGGGGAGAAAGGAGGGGAGGCGCCTATCTCTAAGAAGATAGCGTCTTTTCGTTTGTCCGGCTCCACTGATGGACTACCACGTGTCCTTGCGGTGCTCGAGGTGTCACGTTTGATATATAAAAAAAAGGGGGGAGCCATCCCTTTCCCTTAATCTTTGATTTTGTGTATCCTCCTGCGTTTTTTACCTCTTCAAACCCAGGTCAGTCGACTTCTTCACTTCCCCTTTCTCTCTTTATGGATTCCTCCATAGATAAGAAAGGTAAGGGCCCCTTGGTTGAGCCCTCCCGAGAGGAGATTCTTCAAGCACGTCGACAGGCTCTGGGAGGGGTAACCATCCGTGGGGACCAACCCGTCGCCCGGTCCGTACAGCCTGTGTCTAGGTTGTTATCTCAGTCCCCTAGGATTTCCTCTTCGTCTACCAGTCGTGAGGTAGGGCCTCCCGCGATTGTTTTTACATTGGCTAGACCGGCGGACATTGCCTCTGTTATATCCTCTCAGGATCTCAAGAACCTTAGGGCCCAGTTCGGGATCCCTGATGACATTCGGCTCTCCGTTCCCCTTCCTGAGGATAGGGTCACTCTAGCGCGACCAGGTAAGGTCGCTTTATATGAAGAGTTTTTAAGGGTGGTCTACAACTGCCTTTACATCCTTTTTTTGTAAACTTATTGAACCGATATTGCCTTATCCCTGCACAGCTTACTCCTAATTCTATTCGTATTATATTTTCATTTCTAGTACTTTGTTCTTTTCATGGGGCTTCCGCTAGACTTTCCTTATTTAGAACACTATATAGGATTCGAAACCCAGTCAGGGATGGGTGGTGGAGTTTTGCATCGAGGCCCAAAAGGGTTCTTAGGCTTAATCTCCCTTCTAAGATCAAGGGGTGGAAATCTTGGTTTTTCTATGCACATCTGGAGGGGTTGGGCGTAGGTTGGGGTATCCCGGATACCAGTTCTAACCAGAATGCTAGTGTTGACGAGAGAGACCGCGAGCTTTTCAACACTCTAATCTCTACCATCATTCCCCCCAGTAAAGAATTGCTATCGGAGGATAATCTCCAGGAGGTTGCGTTCGTGCCGGTGTCGCTGGCTGCAGCGCCCGGTGAGCCTCGAAGAATTCATCTCTCTCTTTTCCTCTTTTTTGTATTCCTAGCTAACCTATTTGGCATCTTTTTTAGCTAACCCTATGTTCACTATATCGCAGCAATGAAGTTTTCTCAAGACTTTTTGGTATCAAACCTTCGAAAGAGAGAGAGGAGCGAGCATGGCGCGGCAGGGAACGAACCTAAAAAGCCCCGTCAGTCAGGATCGGATTGCAGGCCCAGCCTCCGGCGGCTATTCCCGAAGCGACCCTGATAGAAGATAGCGAAGGAGAGACGAGTCCTCCAACGGGGATCCCGATAGGAGATCCTGTCGAGAGGGAGCTTCCGGAAGTCATTCCATCCCCCACTAAGGACGCTGGGGGATCCGTAGGGGGTGCGGAAGCAGTCGAAATCGATCTGCCAGGTCCTTCGTCGTCAAAGGAAGTGGGCGTTCCTGCCCCTGCTCCCTCAGATGCTTTAGGAAACCTATCTCCATCTCCTCAACCGCCCAATCAGGGCGCTGGGTACAAAAGTTGCTTGTCGGAGACAGTTCTTAAACTTGCGATCCTGCCCAGGTTCCAAGATAAAATGAGGAAGGTGACACAAGAAGAGGCATTTGACACCATGTTCACAGCTGCGCTTCAGGTAAAGTTTCGACCTTTTCTCTTTATGATTATCGAATTTGGGCATTCACTGAATGTATTTTGCAGATGTCTAATGGCCTTTTTGTACTGCGCGAAGACTTAAACAAGGCCAAGTCTCGGAGTGGGAGCTTAGACAAAGAATTGGTGGAGACGAAGGCCCGAGAGTCAAAAGCATTACACGACCTTCGGGTTATTCGGGAGGACTATCGGACCTGGCGGAGAAAGGCGGAAATGGAGCTGCAGAGCTTAGATGCTCAACTATCTGAGGTTCGGGCGAAGTTGTTGCCAACGGAAGAGAGGTTAAAAGAAACTACTCTTAGGCTAGAACATACGGAAAATCGAGCAGATAACGCGGAAGCTACGGCTTGCGATGCTGTAGAAAAATTGGTTCTAGCCAAGAAAGATGCTAAGAGCGCTCTCGACAAAGTTGCAACAGTAATGACGGAGGCCCGGGAAAAGATAGCTGCGGTCGAGGCCGAGGCCCGGGAGAAGATAGCTGTGGCCGAGGCCAAAGCTCAAGAAAAGGTGGCCGCGGCCGAAGCCAAAGTCCGGGATGCAATCAAGGAGTACAAGGGCTCCCCGGATTTCGAATCGGAGTTCCAGGAGGCCGCCCTAGATGCCTTTGTTCAAGGCTTTGAGAGGTGTAAACGGATGCTAGCCCGACACTTCAACTTGAAGAACCTCGAACGTTTTCGACCTGTGGACGACGAAGAAATTCCCGATATGGAGGTCAAAGACGTGGCGGGCAGGGTGGCGGCGACCAAAGATCCTGCTGCAGAAATGCCCCTCACTGAGAAGCCGGCTTCCGATCCCAATACAGAGAAGGGCATTCAGAGAATTGATTGAGGATGCCTAAATTTATTTTGACTTTTTAGTTTTTCTATCCTTGCCTTGGTCCTTTTAAAGGACCTCTTTTTGTAATGAATGTCTGTCTATTGACGAGACTTTTATAAAGTTTCCTAGTAGATTAACTTTAAATGAGCAGATGTTACTCTTTATTTATTTGGTGTTACTCAACATTTCATCTGCTTAATCCTTGATTCCCACTTAGGGATTGGGGAATCCGTCCACGAGTTGGCAGGGAACCCTAGTCTTTGGATCGTTTTCCGGTGTGTTGTATTAAGATGTAAGTCCTTGAATGTTGATAAGGCAGTTTAGGGGCCCCTGCAGGGGAGCTAATCCTAGGTTCAAGGAAGCACAAAGCTCTTAGGATTGTGGGGCCACTTAGTGTTTTTGTAGAATTGTACCTCGAGGGTAACCGAATATCTGCCTATGGGCGTGACTCAAAACCATCTAAGTCAAGGCTGCTCGAGCCAAGGATTTATACTTTCTCAGGAGTGAGTCATACCGGATTTGGGGCGTTCTCTGGACTGTAGGGCCGCCGAGCCGTCTATCGTGGTTTGGGGCCGCTTGAGTCACGGACTGGAACCTCCTCAGGGGCAAGTTATACCGGCCTGGGGGTGTCCTTTGGACTGTAGGGCCGCCGAGCCATCTATCGTGGTTTGGGGCCGCTTGAGTCACGGACTTGAACCTCCTCAGGGGCAAGTTATACCGGCCTGGGGGTGTCCTTTGGACTGTAAGGCCGCCGAGCCGTCTATCGTGGTTTGGGGCCGCTTGAGTCACGGACTTGAACCTCCTCAGGGGCAAGTTATACCGGCCTGGGGGTGTCCTTTGGACTGTAGGGCCGCCGAGCCGTCTATCGTGGTTTGGGGCCGCTTGAGTCATGGACTTGAACCTCCTCAGGGGCAAGTTATACCGGCCTGGGGGTGTCCTTTGGACTGTAGGGCCGCCGAGCCGTCTATCGTGGTTTGGGGCCGCTTGAGTCACGGACTTGAACCTCCTCAGGGGCAAGTTATACCGGCCTGGGGGTGTCCTTTGGACTGTAGGGCCGCCGGCCGTCTATCGTGGTTTGGGGCCGCTTGAGTCACGGACTTGAACCTCCTCAAGGGCAAGTTATACCGGCCTGGGGGTGTCCTTTGGACTGTAGGGCCGCCGAGCCGTTCTGAAGAATTATCTAAAATATGTGTTCAAATGTATAGGCTCATTTAATATTTGGATAAACACATTACATTACTGGTAGTACGGCCGGAGATTGTCTGCATTCCACATCTGGGGGATTAGTTGTCCATTTAGGTCTTCAAGCTGGTATGCTCCACGGTGAAGAACTTCTCTTATCCGGTAGGGCCCTTCCCAGTTCGGAGACAATTTGCCCCCTTCTGTTGGTTTGGATATCGAAGCTTTTCTTAGAACTAAATCTCCCTGACGGAAACTCTTCGAGCGGACGCGGGTATTATAATACCTCGCTACCTGCTGCTGGTATGCCGCCATCTTAATTCGAGCCCGATCTCTTGCTTCATCAATGAGGTCAAGATTGGCTCTTAAATTAGGGAGGTTGTCTGCTTCGTTGTACGTTTCCACTCGGCTACTTGGCAAGCCAATTTCGACGGGAATAACAGCTTCAGAACCAAAGACCAGGTTGAATGGCGTTTCTCTTGTCGGCGTTCTGGGAGTTGTGTGGTATGCCCAGAGTACACTCGGGAGCTCTTCTACCCACCTCCCTTTGGACGTATCCAGTCTGGTCCTTAGTCCCCGTAATATCATGCGATTTGTAACCTCAGCCTCTCCGTTAGATTGTGGATGGCCGACGGAGGTGAATCGTTGCAGGATGCCGAGATCAGTACAGAAAGTCCGAAGGTGTTGTTGTCAAACTGTCGGCCATTGTCAGTGATGAGGGTGTGTGGTATGCCGTATCGACAAATAATGGCTTTCCAAAAAAAGGATTTGACCTTGGCTTCAGTAATTTTGGCGAGTGCTTCAGCCTCAACCCATTTAGTAAAATAATCGATGGCTACTAGTAGGAATTTGCGCTGTCCTGATGCCGGAGGGAAAGGGCCGAGGATGTCCATGCCCCACTGAGCGAAGGGTCAAGGAGCAGAAAGAGAATTTAACTGAGAAGATGGTTGCCGCTGAATGTAGGCATACCGTTGGCATCGATCACATCTTTTCACTAGTTCGGTTGCATCCTCTTGCATGGTGAGCCAGTAATATCCTTGTCGGAGGGCCTTGCGTGCTAAAGATCGGCCTCCGGAGTGATTCCCACAGATGCCTTCATGAATTTCTCTAAGGATATAATCCGCATCAACCGAATTAACACATTTGAGGAGGGGCTGAGAGAAGGATTTCTTGTAAAGTTGACCTTCTAGTAGCACAAACTTAGAAGCTCTCCGCTTAAGCAGCTTAGCTTCTTCACGACCAGTGGGAGAACGCCGTCTTTCAGATATCGGATATAAGATTCCATCCAGGTTTCTTCCTGGACAATGGGCAAAGCTTCTTCAGTAGCTTCGATGCTAGGTGTTTCCAGATACTCAATGTAGGTTTTGCCCATGGCACTATCCACCGAGGTAGCTAGTCGGGCTAACATATCGGCCCTAGCATTTTCACCTCTGGGTATATAACTGATGGCGAAGCGATCCAATAAAGGAATTAATAGTCTGACCTTGTTCAGATATTGGAACATGATAGGGTCCGAGCTTCATACTCCCCTGCCACCTGGCGGAAATAAGCTGTGAGTCAGTGAAAACCGGAGATTCTTAATTCCCATCCCATGCGCTAGTTTGATTCCGGTTAGTAAAGTCTCATATTCAGCTTGATTATTGGTGGCTTCAAAGAGAAAACGAAGAGCATATTCTAGTACAGCGCCCTCTGGGCTAGCGAGAATGAGGCCAGCTCCGCTACCCTGTGAGTTAGAGGCTCCGTCGACGTGGAGGACCCATGTTTCATGATCCTCCTCCCCAGCATCTAAAAGGATATGGGGGATTTCTTCTTGATGCGGCTTAGACCAGGTGCATTCTACTAGAAAATCAGCCAAGACCTGATTTCAAAGATGCTCTGGGTTGAAATGATAAGTCAAATTCCCCTAGTTTGATGGCCCACTTGGCTAACCGGCCAGAAGTGTCTGGTCATGATAAAATAGCTCTGAGAGGTTGATCAGTGAGGACGACTATGGGATGGGCTTGGAAGTAGGGTCTGAGTCGTCGAGCAGAAACGAATAAAGCGAAAATGACTTTCTCCGTTTTGGAATATCTCTCTTCTGCACCATGAAGCACCTTGCTGGTATAATATACAGGTCGTTGAACGGCATGGTCGCCGACACGCACCAGAACGGAACTGACGGCCTCCGAAGAAGCCGCAAGATATAGGAAAAGCCTTTCTCCTTGCTCCGGTTTGGATAACAGGGGTGGTGTGGACAAGAACTCCTTAAGTTCTTCAAAAGCTTGTTGACAGTCTTCTGTCCATTCGAAGCCGTCTGCTTTACGCAAGACCTTGAAGAAAGGTAGACACCTCTCGGCTGATCTGGATAAAAATCGGCTTAACGCTGCTATCCTCCCGGTGAGTTGTTGCACCTCTTTCTTACACATAGGCCGTCTCATATTGAGAATGGCTTGAATTTTTTCTGGGTTTGCTTCAATCCCCCGCCGGGTGACTAAGAAACCCAAGAATTTTCCTGCAGTAACTCCAAATGCACATTTGCGCGGGTTGAGCTTTATTCTATGGAGCCGGAGGTTGTGGAAAGTTTCCCGCAAGTCGGCGACATGGTCGGTGATGCAGGTGCTTTTTGTCAACATATCATCTACATATACCTCCATGTTGCGGCCAAGCTGGTCTTTAAAAACTTTGTTCATCAGCCTCTGATAGGTAGCTCCTGCATTCTTCAACCCGAAGGGCATTACTTTATAACAATAAATGCCCTTCTCAGTGATAAAAGAAGTATGCTCTTCATCTGAGGGGTCCAATTTTATCTGATTATACCCTGAGAAGGCATCCATGAAACTAAGGAGTTCATAACCAGAAGTCGAATCGACTAACTGGTCGATCCGAGGCAATAGAAAACTATCTTTAGGACAAGCTTTATTAAGATCTGTGTAGTCGATGCATATTCTCCATCCTCCGCTGGCTTGCCGGACCATAACCACATTGGCTAGCCAATCAGGATATCGCGCTTCTCGAATATGACCGGCCACGAGCAATTTGTCTACTTCCTCGTCAATGACCCTCTGCCGCTCAGGAGCAAAACTCCTTTTCTTCTGGCGGACAGGGCGGCAGCTTGGGTTAATATTAAGCTGATGAGTAATCACCTCCGGAGGAATCCCGGCCATATCCGTTACTTTCCAGGCGAAGACATCTGCATTCATTGATAAGAAGGCTAGGAGTTGATCCCGGACCTCAGGGAAGAGGAGCTCACCGATCTGCATGATCTTAGTGGGATCATCTCCCAGGGGGTAAGATATCAGAAGCTCCGCTGGTTCTCCTCTTCGTTCAACTTCCCTGGGGTCAAATGACTCGGCAACCGGAGAAATACTAGCCATCTGGGGACTAGGGGCTAAATGATAGCAGGGTCTGACCGAGTCTACCTCTCCGTGCATCACACCGACTCCTTGCCTGGTAGGGAACTGCACCAATAAGCGCTTAGTAGATATAACTGCATCTAACATATTCAAACCGGGACGGCCAAGGATGGCGTTGTAAGCCAGGGGGACCCGAATTACCAGAAAATCCAGCATAATCGTGCTTTGACACGGTGGCGATCCTGCCGTAGCTGGCAAAGTAATCTCGCCCTCTACCCGGATGGAGTCTCCAGTGAAACCAACTAGAGGGACGGCTACGGGCCGAAGAGAATCCAGAGATAAACTCATCCGAAGAAATGCATCATAAGTAAGCATATTGGCGGAGCTCCCACTGTCAATTAAGATTCTTTTTACAAGATGCCTAGCACTCGTCATCGAAACGACGACGCTATCATCTTTTACAACATTACTCCCCGCTATATTCCCCTCAGACGGGATTACATCATCTAAATCTTCGCCTCCCCTCGGTCTTTTAGAAGATGAAGCTTTTTCGCGGGAAATCATACCCACTATCCTTTCTGTTGGGGTGTTATCAATGCCAGCTTGAGCGGGAGGAGGTCCCATCAAGGCTGGTATGGGAGGAGCCTCTTTCTTCTGGACGTATTGCCCCAGGTATCCCCTCTGAATTAGCTCTTCGATGGCCTGCTTCAAGTTCCGACATTCTTCAGTGTCGTGGCCATAATCCCTATGGAAACGGCAATAGCGGCTTCTGTCGCGGGTAGTTCCCTTCTTCAACGGGGGCGGACGCCGTAGATAAGGCTCGTTTTCAATCTCCATAAGGATGTGAGTCCGGGGTGCTAAGAGGGGTGTAAGATGGTCCTCTCTGGGAGTCTGGCTCTTGCGGCGATCAATTGGCCGGCGCAAGGGCTCTGGTTTCTTGGAAGGAGGTCCGTTCAACTCTGGGCGAGTGGACCTTTTGTTAGTCCTCTCTTGTGCACCTCTCCTGGATGAGTCAGCCTCGTCGGCGCGGATGTACTTCTGCACACGACTCAGAAGATCAGCATAAGAAGAAGGAGGTCTTTTGTCCAAGGAGTAAGTAAAACGGGAGGGACGGAGCCCCCGTTTTAAAGCCAGGGTGGCCACAGCATCTTCAAGATGATAGACTTCAAGGGCCGCCACCTTGAAACGAGTTATAAAGTCTTTCAAAGATTCTCCTTCTTGCTGCTGCACGGAGAATAAGCTGTCTGCTACTCGAGGAATTTTTCGACAAGCATCGAAATGAGCTAGAAAAGATCTCTCCAGTTGCCGAAAAGAATCAACACTGCGTGAGGGTAGACGAGAATACCAAACACGGGCCGCCTTGCGGAGGGTGGCCGGGAAGGCAACGCACAAGAGGGCATCCGTTGCTCCTTGGACCTGCATAATAGCTTTATAGCTCTCCATATGATCTAGGGGATCAGTGGTATCGTCATAGGGGTCTAATTGAGGAAATCGGAATCTTCTTGGAATGGGTTCTTCCATCACCCGTCGAGTGAGAGGGGGGCGGGTGTCATAATCCGACCCCGGTTGATTATTGATCCTTTGGCTGAGCTCCTCCCGTCTGCGGTCTTGCTCTTCAAGATGCTTTTCCATTCTATCGGTCATACGTCCTTCGGTTGGTTCAGGAGAACTGGAAGAAGACTGACGACGCCATCGGCGGCGCTCTATACAAGGTTCCTTCCCCCGTCGTTGCCCGGTAGGTGGGCTGATAGGGGAATGGGACAAAGAGCGCGAGTCGTCATGGGAGCTTTGAGAGCACCGCTTTTCGGAGGAGTAAGGGCGGAGAGGCTTTGTCGGAGGGGATCTCCCTCGAGCTGATTGTCGGCTGACAGGAGTAGCTGACCTAGGCAACCGAGGCAGCTCGCACCGTTGCTGGGCTCCTCTAGAATGCTGCTCTTGCATCTGCTAAACCATTCCAACAAGAGTTTGAACTTGTTGGGTAAGGATCAGCAGTGGATCTTGAGGAATAGTAGGGGCCGGCAGCGGCGAGGAAGGAACCGGAGGGTTTGACCTCACCGGCTCAGAAGATCCGAGAGTTTTGAGATCATGGTCGGGAGGTGAGAGATGCCCCCCAGACCAATCAGAAAGATCTTCTTCCAGAGATCTAGAGTTCATCTTCACGGAACCGTAGAACAGGTACGTCTCACTGCTCCAACGATGGTTCCCTTCCTGGCGCGCTAATCTGTTGATGCTGGATCACCAGATTCCTCTGTTATTATGAGATCTCTTTCAGGAAGAAGAAAAAAAGTCCCTTCTTCCTTCTCCTCCCTCCTTCTTATCCCCCTAATTTGTTTATTTTTTTATTTTTATTTTTCAGAGGTCCACGTGTAGGATAAGTGTTCATCTTTTATTATTTTATTTTTCGCTACGTGGTCATTCAGTGATAATGAATAATAAGGGTATTAAGAAACTTGCTCATGAAGATAAGGATTTTCATGATGACCTTGATCATCCCAAGGGAATGTCAGGGTTAGTGGGGATGCCAGAGTCAAAGAAAAGGCATCTGGCTCTAAAATAGAAGTTTAGTGTCTCCTTTTTCTAGATAAATGGCGGTGTTTCAGTGCTTGTCTTATTCGAACTATTTAAAGCGTTATGATGTTTAATATTTCTCGATTTCTATTCCGAATACGACGGTTTATCATGTTTTAGTGGTTCTGACATGAATATTATTCTCAATTTGGGGGCCACCCAGGAATGGGGGCCGCCCAGACTCTGGGGGCCGCCCAGGACCGGGGGCCGCCCAGACTCTGGGGACCGCCCAGGACTGGGGGCCGCCTAGACTCTGGGGGCCGCCTAGACTTCTGGGGACCGCCCAGGATTGGGGGCCGCCCAGACTCTGGGGACCGCCCAGGACTGGGGGCCGTCCAGACTCTGGGGGCCGCCCAGGACTGGGGGCCGCCCAGACTCTGGGGGCCGTCTAGAACTGGGGGCCGCCCGGACTCTGAGGGCCGCCCAGGACCGGGGGCCGCCGGACTCTGGGGATCGCCCAGGACTGGGGGCCGTCCATACTCTGGGGATCGCCCAGGACTGGGGGCCATCCATACTCTGGGGGCCGCCTAGGACTGGGGGCCGTCCATACTCTGGGGATCGCCCAGGACTGGGGGCCGTCCATACTCTGGGGGCCGCCTAGGACTGGGGGCCGCCCAGACTCTGGGGGCCGTCCAGGACTGGGGGCCGCCCAGGACTGGGGGCCGTCTAGACTCTGGGGGCCGCCCAGGACTGGGGGCCATCCAGACTCTGGGGGCCGTCCAGGACTGGAGGCCGCTCAGACTCTGGGGGCCGCTCAGGACTGGAGGCCGCCCAGACTCTGGGGACCGCCTAGGACTGAGGGCCGCCCAGAACTGGGAGCCGTCCAGGACCGGAGATTGTTCAGGATTAGGGACCAACTTTTATTTTCTAACTGTTTTATTTATTATCCATCATATATATATATATATATATATATATATATATATATATATATATATATATATATATATATATATATATATATATAATGTAACCTCTAGAGAGTGGAGGTCCTTCTCTCCAAATTCACAGTTCGGTGCCAAGTTCTTCAAGCCCAAGAGCAAGGACTACTGTTGGAGTGTCCACGTGCCAATACAAGTTTGCTTGCAAAGGGACCAAGGCAAAAGTCATTTGCTTACCTTGTGCGCATGCTGTTGGATGCTACCTGTATGTTCCAGACCTGAAGAACGGGCCCAAAACATGCGCTGTTTGCGGCCATGCGGTGGAGCGTTTGGAGCTTGTTGAGGGGTAGAGGCATTATACCTCGTCTCTACCCAACTTTGGGAATGCTTCCAGAATCCTACCTTTCATGATGTTTCTTGAATCATACTGGACACCTATTAAGACTTTTTAATTGTACTTAAATAAGTGACTGTATAGTTATATGCACAATTTGCTGTTTTTCAGTTGGGCCATGCTTCAGCATGGCAATAAATGATTTTGAAATCAAATGATTAGCGAGTGATACCTAATTGTATCTAAATTGTATATTTTTATACAATTTGATAAAATTTTATTAGGTTAATGATAGATTAGTGATGAATTTTTGACATAAATAATAGTGATGCATTAGTGATGAAAATATTAGTAATTGTTTAGTGATGGAACAATGATGGATGGCTGATGGATTCTTTCGTCACTAATCTCTCAGCAAATTATGATGGCATAGTGATGAAACTATTAGTGACACATTCTATCAACAATCTATCACTAAATTGTGATAAAATATTTATGACGGACTAGTGATAAAAGTTTTAGTGACTAAATTTCGTCAACAATTTGTCACTAAATTGTGATGGAATAGTGATGAAAATTTTTGTAATGTAATAGTGACGGAATAATGAGTGACGAATAGTTCATCATTAATTCGTCACAATTTAGTGACGAACATAGCCTCTTTCACAACTATTATTTAGAAACGAAAATGTGTTCTGTCACAAATTCGTCGCTATTATTTTGTGACCGACGCTACTAAATTTAGTGACGGGCAAAAATGGTGACAATAAGATTTTTGACACTAATCCGTCACTAAATCCAGTTTGTGATAGAATAGTGATGAAAATTTTCGTCACTATTATACTATTTTCTTATAGTGTCACCATATAAATATTGTTTCTTAGTTCTACGGATAAACATAATGCTTCTTATCCATATGAGGCTACCACACCAAAGCATAATAAAATAGGCCCATTATGTCATAGTCCAACTCAGACTAAATAAAATAAAATAAAATACTAAAAACTAACAACCATTATATTTTAACACTTTCCTTTAATAATTATTCTTGGATACCCATAAGATCTCTAAAGTGAATAAATTCCTCCTTGGGTAGTGCCTTGATGAAGATGTCTGCAATTTGATCTTCAATCTTCATATACTTGACTTCAATTTCTTTTTCTTCTACCATATCTCTAATAAAATGGTATTAGATTTTGATGTGCTTGGTGCAGCTATGATATATAGAATTCCTTATCATAGAAATAGTAGATTTATCATCACATAGCAGAGTAGTAGCTTCTTCTTGCTTCTCACCCATATCTTCAAGTATTCTTTTCAACCAAATTATTTGTTGTGCTGCCAAAGTAGTTGAAACATATTCTGCTTCAGAAGATGATAATGCCACTCTATCTTGCTTCTTGGATGCCCAAGATATGACATCTGATCCATAAAAGAATACATAACCTGATGTGCTTTTCATGTCATCAATACTTCCAACCCAATCACTATCACAAAACCCAAATAACTTCATAATATCATCATTATTTCTTTCATACATAATCCTGTAATCTTTAATACCTTTGATGTATCTTAAGACTCTTTTTGCTTGCCCAAAGTGAAGATTATTTGGTTTTTACATAAATCTGAAAAGTAAACTTGATGCAAACATAATATCTGGCCTTATAATTGTTAGATATAATAGACTTTCAATAATACTTCTGTGTATTGGTTTCACTACTTTCATCTTCTTTCATCAACTTCTCATTTACCACAAAAGGTGTTTCCACAATATTGCAACTTTTTATTTTGAATTTTTTGTGAATGCCTTCTACATACTTCTTTTGACTAATAAAGATATCATCTTTTCTTCGGCTAATTTAATTCCCAAAAAATAATGAAGCAAACCCATATCATTTATTTCATATCTTCTTATCATATCACTTTTGAAAATCAAAATCATATTCTTATTGTTACCAGTAATAATTAAATCAACATAAAGAGAAACAATGAGAATATCATTACCTTGCTTCTTCACATAAAGTGTTGATTTACTTGAACTTCTTAGGAAACCTTTTTTATTGAAGTAGGTATCAATTTGAGAGTACCATGCTCTGGGTGCTTGCTTCAGCCCATACAATACTTTCTTCAACTTGTATACATTGCTTTCTTGACCTTTGATGATGAAGCCTTGAAGTTGTTCAACATAAATTTTTCTTTCAATACTCCATTCAAGAATGTTGACTTTATATCTAGTTGGTGCAGTTTCTAACTTTTATGTGCTGCTATAGAAATAAGAGTTCTAATTATATCATATCTAGCAACATGTGTAAAAGTTTCTTGATAATCAATACCAGATAATTGAGAGTATCCATTTGCTACCAATCTTGCTTTGTGTTTTTGAATGGTTCCATCTGGATTGTGTTTTATTTTGTAGATCCACTTTAAGCCAATGACTTTCTTATTAGTTTGTTTTTTCGCTAATTCCCAAGTTTTATTCTTCTCAATCATATTAATTTCTTCTTGCATTGTCTTGTTCCATACTTCTTTATGCATAGTATTTTCATAAGTTTTAGGCTTAATCATGCAAAAATTACAAGAAGCATAAAAGTCACTTAATCTTCTCATTTTTGTAGGAATAGACTTGAAGATGGACTTGAACTTGAAGTTGAAAATGGACTTATACTTAGAGAAGTTTGTGGTAAACCTTCAACCTCATTTTCTTCATTTTGAGCATCATGAATTTCTTCATCAAGAGGAATAATATTTTCTTCAACTTTCTTTTGCTTTCAATCCCAGGCAACTTTCTTATTGAAAATAACATCTCTTCTTATGATCACTTGATTTTGCTTCAAGATGAAAAGTCTATAACCTTTTGATTTAGAACTGTATCCAACAAAGATACATTTTTTTACTTACTTTATCAAGTTTATATCTCCTCTCCTTTAGAATATGTGCATAGCATATACATCCAAAGATTTTAAAATGCTTCACTGAAGGCTTTCTATCATGCCAGGCTTCAAATGGTATTATATTCTGAAGAGCTTTTATTGGACATCTATTCATCAGATACATATTCACTGCTTCTGCCCAATAAGAATTTGAAAGGCCTTTGTCTTTGAGCGTAAATCTAGACATTTCAATAATAGTACAATTCTTTCTTTCTGCAACTCCATTTTGCTCTGGTGCATAGCCAACAGTTAATTATCTTTGTACACCATCATCTTCATAAAATTTCTTAAATTCATTTGAATTATATTCACCACCTCTATCACTTCTCAGCACCTTGATATAATGCCCACTTTATCTTTTCACTAAATTTTTAAACTTCTTGAAGATAAGAAATGCCTCTGATTTATGTCTCATAAAATACACCCATGTCATCCTTGAATAATCATCAATTCATGAACACTTAATTCAGTAAAATCTTTAAATTTTTCAACAATTATAACTATTGTATTAAATTTTGAAGATAAGCTAACCAAAATTTTCTTACATATTCTTTGCTCGGTGATAGTTTCACTATAGCTCTTCATTTGATTAACAGTTTTCATAATTTTTAAGAAGTAATCCTTCAATTTTTTATTTTCTTGCATTCTCAAATTATCTAACTCTCTTCTTAGAGTTTGAAGTTTGATAGCTCTTACCTTGATGTTGCCTTGAAATTCTTTCTGCAAGATGTCCCATGCCTTCTTTGATTAGATGGCTCTAATAATTCTAGGAAAAAGTTTCTTAGACACAGCTTGTTAGATGGAAAATAGGGCTTTGGCATCTTTCTTTTTGTAGTCCTTTAATTGCTTATTTTGATGATTTATTGGATTAACTGGCTCTTCGTATCCATTCTCTACTAGATTCCATATTTCTTGTAAAATAAAAAGGGTTTTTATCCTGATGCTCCAATAATAATAATTTTTTTATTAAAAATAGGGATAGAATGTTGGTTGATATTTATACCAATATTATTTAAGTTTACCATGAATCACATCAATAATTTTTTTAGTAATTTCTTTCTTCACCACTTCTTTGTTGATCATCTCGTGGGTTAGGCCTTTAGAATGGATGCTTCTTTCTTCGCGACACAGGCTTCTTCTTTTGTCTCTTGTTTTCCTTTGCCTTCATGCTCTTGTTGTCCTTTGCCTTCATGTCCACCTACCAAGGGCTGATTTCCACGTGATTTGACACCATGCAAAAAAAAAAAAAAAAAAATAAGAGTACGGTGAAGAATATCTGGAGACAACTTAGCTGCCTAGGGTTTGAAGCTTTTCTTGATGAGTTTTTTTTTTAATTTATTTGGATGGTCTTTGGCAATTGATTTCTTCTTTTCAGTGATTCCATCTCCACTCGATCAATATGAGATCAGAACAGAAACAGAGGCTCCACATGGCGGCGTTGAAGCTCGGCGTTGAGACGGTGGAGGGCACGATCAAGACTGTCGTCGGTGGTGAAGACGGTGATGGGCAAGAAAGAAGCGTGAATCCTTTGTTTAAATTTTTTCGCGACTTTGCTTTGGATCCGGTAGAATCAGGGAACCAGGCTTCGATACTAATTTTTGTTAGGATTGTTTCCAACACATTATTTTAGAAAGATAAATTAGGATAGAGGAAGGTTTTCTTTCAAGAAAAAATAGATATATCGTTTCATTAAGCACATCACCATATAAATATTGTTTATTGGTTCTATGGATAAACATAATGCTTCTTATCTGTATGAGGTTACCACATCAAAACATAATAAAATAGGCCATTATGTAAAAGTCCAACTCAAACTAAATAAAATACTAAAACTAGCAACCATTATATTTTAACAATAGCCACCTTTTATCTTGTTAGTGATCTCTATATACTAATCATCTGCTCCAATAGTTCCCACTAAAGTGATGCCTCTTCAACTTTCTTATCACATGGCTGCCCCATCATATTTGTAATCTCTACAAAGTCAATTCTACTGTATGTATAAGGTGAAAGGAGTGGAGCAATCATACATAAGGGGAAAGGAGTAGAGCTATATTCATGCATTGGAGCACTTATTCTTATTTTTATCTTATCTTATAAAATTTAACTTTTTTTTTAGCGTTGCACATAACTAGCTAGCTAGAATCAATTGTTAATAAAATATCTGCATCTTTTAAAATAAATTAATATTTTAATATTTTAATATTTTAAAAATAAAAGAGTATAATGATAAAATCCAAAAAATTAACATAAATAAAATAAAATCATCTTACTTTTTAAAGATTGTATGGGTTTTCTTTTTTTGTTCTTCTATTGGACATGTGATTACAAGAGCCCCCATTTAATGCAACTTCTCAGTTAGAAAAAAAAAAGCATAGAATAAAATAAAGATGTTTTGCTTTTCAAAGATATTTCGCTTCTTTCTTCCTCTCTTTTTTATTATATATACTAGCCACATGTTCGCAACTTACATGAATTATCTTTAAAAATATTCAAATTAATTTCTATCCTTATAATATTTTTTAAAAGTATTTTTTCTTTATAAAATATTTATATTAGCTTCACATTATATAGTATAAAAATTAAGAATAAATTAAGAAAAATACAATTGAAATATTATACTATCATAGAGTACTTGCTAAATTGAAAAAAAAAATTTATAGGATAACCATAAAATCATTTATGCTTTATAATATAAAATATTAGATAATTAAAAAATATACATGAATAAGATGAATGTGACAAAAATGAGAATGTTAAGATGAATGTCTAATAATACAAGAAAAGATAGAATAAGAAATGAAATCATTCAAAGAGGTAGAGATGATTCTAATCAAGGATAAATTAAAGGAATGATAACTTAAATTATTTGGATATATGCAGTATAAATCTAAAGACGTACCTATAAAAAGAAGTGACTTGATATATGTAAAGTAAAAAAAAAGATAAAAGTAGATCGAAATAATAATAGAAGAAAGTAATTAACAAAGGCTTAGAAGTTTTGCATCTTATAGAAAATATAATTCAGAACAGAGTTAAATGAAGAAAAAGGATTTCTATAGTGAACTTTAATTGATTTGAGATTAAAGCTTTATTGTTGCTATGTTGTTATGTAATATAAATTAAGATATTTATGATTTAATTTTTTTAATTCAATTGGTTGGAGGGGCAACCAAAGTAATTTTATTAAAGCATGTAAGGCAAGTGAAAGGAAGGAAGGTTGTTTTCAAAGCAAGGTGAAAAAGTTTATGCTTTTTTGTAGCCTTTATTTATTTTTTTCATTGCTGGCTCTGACGATATCCAAGCCGATACCTCTTTATAGTCTTTAGTTATTATTCTTGTTGATGGCTGTATCCTATCCAAACTAATAGAAAAGAAAGAAAGAGTATAACAGAAGAAAAGAGAGGGAAAAAAAATAAGAAGCTCATGAGAAGAGAGAGATTAAAGTTATTTATGAACAAAGAAGAGGCACCTTCCAAAGAAGCTAAAATGATATTTTTTTAATTCTTTTTAATTAATATTATCATATAATAGAAAAGAATGCTGCCACATAGTGAATGAAAAGCTCTCTTAAAATGTATACTTATCAAGTCAATAAATATTGTTACAATGGAGACCTAATTTTATAATATACTATATATATTATATGATTTGATGGAGAAAATTACAATACACAACTAATGAAATGTTCAATTAGATTAAAGAAATTTCATATTTTAAACCCTGCTATTAGTCATCACATGGCATTAAGAGTGGACATAAGCCATGTTGAGTTGAGCCGAAAGGTAAAAAAAAGGCAATCGAAAGCATTAGGCTGAGCCAAGCTGGATGGGCATGCGCTACACTAAACTCAGACCGAGTATTACCAATCTAAGCCTAGTCTTATGAAAATCTCTAAGGACACGAGCCTTGCACTATCCATACTTTTTACAAAAAAATAATGAAATATATTGGCTATGAGCCTATGACTTTGCTTTGATTTCTTCTTTTAGCTATTACAATATAATGAGTAACCATAGAAAAAGATGGTACTAGATTGGACTTGTTTCCTTAGCATGCTGATATTTAGATCTTAATCCAAATTTAACACTATATATATTATTATAATTATATAAGCATATATGTATATAAATTCTTAGGCTGGATCTATTTTTTTAAGCCCTGGGCCAAGCCCTAAGTTTAAGTGAACATAAAAAATCAAGATTGACTTGGCTCTATAAGCGAAAAACCTTGATCTAGGCCCTACAAATTTTAGAATCAAACTTCGGATAGCGATCCAGCCCTTGCCCACCCTTAAGTGGCATCTACTATCCTATTTTGTGAGAGGCTTTTGAGGGCATGATTAATAAGGGACCCACCTATATGGTAGAGGAAAAGTTGAAACAAGCATAGTTTGGTCATGTCTCGATTTAAATAATAAAGTTTTATATTAATGATTTAAACGGTTATATATAACATATCATTTTTAAAATATTTATATACAAAAGACTATATGATTTAAAGTCTTTGGAGTTTGGACCCATGCATCAAAAGGTTAGAAAAAAATAATATTACTATGCAAATTTTTGACCATTTGATGCATATGCTATGTATATGAGTTTTCAAATTATATAATTTTTAGTTCATAAATATTCTAAAAGTAGTAGATTATATTCAATGACTTAAATAATCAATGTATAACCTCCATGATCAGATGTAAATTTAAGTAGATGGACTACGAGTTTTTAGATTATATGATTTTCATTGTATAATATTTCAAAGGTAGTGACTCATACTTGATAACTCAAATCAACAATATGATATTTCTATAGTTTAATGTATACCTAATTAGATTGGAGCGGATGGTCTACTTAAGTATATTTAAGTTAAGCTCCTTTTGCTTTCTACACACACAGATATATACATACATACATACATATTAAAGTTATAATCTATAAATTTAAAAATAATTGATTACTTAAGTGTAATTAATAATTTTGAATAAAAACTTGAGTTTAAGTGGTTTTTTTGTTTTATTTAATTTTTATATAATTTTATATTTAATTATAGTCATTATGTTTTAAATTTAATAAAATATTTAAATGGTTAAATTAAACTATAATTCAAGCCAATCTCAATCCAAGATCTCGGATAGAGTTTGAATCATATATACTTAATCTCGAGCTAAACCGAATGATCTATTATACCTAAATATTTTCTGTGGATCCAACTTAGCTTGCTAGCCAACCAGTGAGTTGGGTCCAAGCCATGGTCCAAGCTAGCCAATTAAAAGCCCGACTCAAATATGCACCACCGGTAAGGAGAGGAGAGAGTTCGGACCAGGCACAAGATCCAGGATTATTCCACAATAAATCCAAACTTTGAATCGAACCTGGGATGTAGGATTCCACGATCGATTAGCTCAAACGTGGCCGTCAGAACGAAAGACGCAGTTAAAGACACAATTTGAACTGAAGACAGGATCTAAAATCAAGCACACTTTGATCAAACATTTATAAAAAGAGGACGAGTTTGAACTCAACGCGGCATTTGGAATCTCGCAATTAGCTATAGTTTAAATGAATAAACCATAAAGAATTAGTTGGGGTTCTTGGATCACACAACCAATTCAAATATTCAAACCCAGAGATGAGATCCGGATCGGAGGACGTGCTCGACAAAGAGAGTTTATAACGAGGAAGGATGCAATTCACTGCATGCCACCAAGAAGCTTCAGAATGGAAAATAATGGAATGGTGGAGTTTTAATCTGAAAAAAAGGAGTTGATTAATTCAAGTAGAACATATGGTTGGTGCAACAACTGTACGTTAATTTTAAACCATGAACAATGTGCCAATGGGTAAGCAAGGTGTGATCAAAGAACTGCTAGCTTGGGGGTGGATCTTGGTTATCTTTCTTTAGAAACATAAACAATATTTAAACTCTTGCCTTTTTGATTCTATAGCATATTATGGTTTTGATTATATTCTACAAGGAATATAATTTTCATTGATTGGTGGCATATAAGAAGATTTTTGTGGCTGAGAATCTATGAAAGAGGAATCAGCTTACATAGTTATGAGATGAAAGTGGCGCTTCTTAATTGGTTGCAAAACTTAATTAAAAATTAACAAGAGTGGTGGGCTCTTTTGTTGGTACAACAGACCCAACCAGGCTCGAGACGGTGGTGTTGACCAGGCTCTCAGATTCTATGTGGGCCTAGCATCCTTCGGAAAGCTTCTTCCAATGGTTTTTGGGTACTCATGTTTGCTAGTGGGAAAAGACTTTGTACATCGTCTTTGGTATATGGGCTACACTATCTTTTCTTCCAATGGTTTTTGGGTACGGAAAACACTTTGTACACCGCCCCCAGTGCAGCAAGGCCTACGTGGGCTGCACCGCCTATTCTGATTGATCCACATGGCTCCGACGTGGATGACCTGACGGGCGGTATGGCTTTGCTTTGACGTAACGTTCTGAACGTGACGGCCATTTAAAGCAGTTCACTTTTTTTCAAAATTTGCGTGCGGACGAAAATGCCCTTTCCCTCCTTCCTAGCGCCATTTTACGTTGTATTTCATCTGTGCAAGAAGAACAGAAGAACTCTGTTTCTTCTCGGTCGAAAGAAAATATTTCAGCATCGAGCGCTGGAAAACCTGGCTCAAAACGAAGCCTCCAACTTTTTTCTAAAGCTCCTTTATTACACCAACAGTTTTTTTCTGGTAAGAGTTAGTTAATGCGTGACCAAACCGTTTAATGCGCGGGTAACTACCTTAGAACAAAATAGTTATGACATTCTGGGAGTCATAACTATTTTGTATGCACGAATGTCATACTATTTCTTCCCCTCCCTCGCTCTGAGAGTCCATATGCTAAGTTTGAGCACGAACCTACGCCCTCGCTTTGAAAGTCTGGTCGACAGGAAATATTTCAGCTTCGAGGCTGAAAAACCTTGCTACTGGAGTCTACTAGAGTCTTAAATATAAAAGTTTATCCAATGAGTTTTTCCTTGCCAAAACCTCACGTAGACGTTCACTTCTCTCTCTGAATTCGGCCAGGTCTGTAAGATGGTCATCAGCTGCCTTCGTTATCTCTTCGTCAATTGCTTTTAAAAGGCTTTAATGACAGGAAAACAGAGAGAAAGCAGATGGAGGAAAAAAGGAGCCTTTTAAAAGCAATTGATGAAGAGATAACGAAGGCAGACCTGGCCGAATTCAGAGAGAGAAGCGAACGTCTACGTGAGGTTTTGGCAACGAAAAACTCATTGGATAAACTTTTATATCTGAAGACTCCAGTAAACTCCAGTAGCAATGTTTTTTCAGCCTCGAAGCTGAAATATTTCCTGTCGACCAGACTTTCAGAAGGAGGGCGTAAGTTCGTGCTCAAATCAATCGCGACACACCGGTTGAAATCTCACGACACCCGTGCATAAAACTGACCACGGAGAGAATCCCAGCGACATCCTAGTTCGATTCACCGTAAATCCTTCGCGACACCCCAGTTGAAATCCCACGACACCGTAGCTTTAGGGCGACGACACCCATGCTTACAAATGACCACATAGAGAGTCGTTTGCCACACCCTAGTCGAATTCTGCCGTAAATCCTTCGTGACACCCTAGTTTAAATTTGACGACACCCTAGCTTTAAGCCGACGACACCCGTCGTTAGAACTGACCACGGAGAGAATCCCTGCGACACCGTAGTTCTAATGCGGCCGAAAATCAATCGCGACACCCCAGTTGAAATCTCACGACACCCTAGCTCTAACGAGACGACACCCGTGCTTTAAACAGACCACGAAGAGAATCCCAGCGACATCCTAGTTCGATTCGCCGTAAATCCTTCGCGACACCCCAGTTGAAATCCCACGACACCGTAGCTTTAGGGCGACGACACCCGTGCTTACAAATGACCACATAGAGAGTCCCCGGTGACACCCTAGTCAAATTCGGCCGTAAATCCTTCGCGACACCCTAGTTTAAATTTGACGACACCCTAGCTTTAAGCCAACGACACCCGTCTTTAGAACTGACCACGGAGAGAATCCCCGCGACACCGTAGTTCTAATGCGGCCGAAAATCAATCGCAACACCCCAGTTGAAATCTCACGACACCCTAGCTTTAACTAGACGACACCCGTGCTTTAAACAGACCATGGAGATAATCCCAGCGATACCCTAGTTCGAAATCGGCCATAAATCCTTCGCGACACCCCAGTTGAAATCCCATGACACCGTAGCTTTAGGGCCACGACACCCGTGCTTACAAATGACCACATAGAGAGTCCCCGGCGACACCCTAGTCAAATTCGGCCGTAAATCCTTCGCGACACCCTAGTTTAAATTTGACGATACCCTAGCTTTAAGCCAACGACACCCGTCGTTAGAACTGACCACGGAGAGAATCCCCGCGACACCGTAGTTCTAATGCGACCGAAAATCAATCGTGACACCCCAGTTGAAATCTCACGACACCCTAGCTCTAACGAGACGACACCCGTGCTTTAAACAGACCACGGAGATAATCCCAGCGACACCCTAGTTCGAAATCGGCCGTAAATCCTTCGCGACACCCCAGTTGAAATCCCACGATACCCTAGCTTTAGGGCGACGACACCCATCTTATAAATGACCACATAGAGAGTACCCGGCGACACCCTAATTGAATTCGGCCGAAAATCAATCGCGACACCCCAGTTGAAATCTCACGACACCCTAGCTCTAACGAGATGACACCCGTGCTTTAAACAGACTACGAAGATAATCCCAGCGACACCCTAGTTCGAGTTCGGCCGTAAATCCTTCGCGACACCCCAGTTGAAATCCCACGACACCGTAGCTTTAGGGCGACGAAACCCGTGCTTACAAATGACCACATAGAGAGTCCCCGGCGACACCCTAGTAGAATTCAGCCGTAAATCCTTCGCGACACCCTAGTTTAAATTTGATGACACCCTAGCTTTAAGCCGACGACACCCATGCTTGAACAAGGCGGGAATTTGACGTCACCCTAGTACTAATTCGACGACACCCTAGTAAATGAGCCTTGCCATATTTCCAAGAAAATTTGGTAAACGTGGGCAGTTCCTATGGGTTCGCGGGTTTCATTGATGTGATCGTGGCGATCCGGGTGTACTTTCGTATATCTCTTAGGTCGGCATAAACCCTAGAAAAACCACTCAATCGTCTGTTGCTCGAGAAGCCATCCTTTTGCTCAAGAAGCCATCCTTCGTCTCTTGCTCGAGAAGCCACTGGTCTTCTTTTTCCTCCTAAACTTGAACCATAGTTCATTCTTCCGAATACTTCATTCATGGAGATGAGTGCTTTCATTTGTGCACGAAGACCGTGAACAAAGAAGAAGCAGACAGAGAAAATGGCGGAACAATGCAAGGACCTGGTTCTTCGTTCGACTGAGGATGCGGCTCCTTCAGGTATGTTTATCACTATATTAAATATTACGATATTCTCTCTTAAAATTTCATGAGAAGTATGTCTTCTGTCTTACCCCCTGTTTCAGTTGACAATAAAATTGTTCCAGTCCCCCCAGTGAAGGCTTCCCAGCTGTTTAAGAATAGCTGCAGGCCGGCAGTATACGTTCAGAAGGTTTGGAGGATGGGGTTCTCTAGACGGCATACAAAACTGATTCGAAGGACCCCATTTGGTGCCTTCGTCGACATGCAGACGTTCACAGTCGATGGGCGACTGCTAGCAGACATCATAAGATGTCACAATGGAGGCGACGAGTTCATGTTTTGCGGAAAGCCAGTTCTATTCAGTGCCGACGATGTCGCACTCATTCTGGGACTTCCAGCTCATGGGAAGAAGATCGACACGTCCATCCAAATGTTCAACGGAAGGTTGTTCAGACGGTTTGGCCAGGGTTTAGATCTTCGCCAAGAAGGTTTGGAGAAGTTGATATTCAACTCCGACCATCTAAAGTACAGGAGGATGTCGAGGACACCGTCCGACTTTGGATCGCATACATGTTGGCCATGTTTTTGGCTCCAAAGTCTAATCAGAGATGTCCACGGTATCTCATCCAGCACTTGGATGACTTAAGTCAACTAGGTAGCATCGACTGGGCTTCGGCACTGAAGGAGTTGATTGTTCTGGCTCTCCCAGAAATAGCTGCTTGCTTGCGTTCCGAGGAGCCGGTGCACTCAAAGAATGCAAAAAAAGTTAGGAGGCAGCCTACCTTGTTCGGATGCTCGGCAGCACTGGTGGTAAGGATTATTGAGACATAATTAGTGTTGAGAGAAATTTTTTTTGTAATATTACTATATTTAATATCGAAAAAAATATCATGTTCAGGCGTGGTTCCTCGAGCATACATCAATGCGAGAGCCAGCATACCCTGATAAACTGCCCCGGCTGTTGAAGTGGTATGACCACCAAATGAAGATCCAATCGGTTCGGGTTGCCGACTTGCAGCCTCAAGACTTGGTAATCTAGTTCATTGCTCCATTGCTCTGACCATTTTTTTCAACTTAATGCGTCAATATGTTCAGTTAATATTAATTTGTTATCATCTTGTGTTGCAGATGGAGGGAGCTACTGAACCATTGCCAGAAGAGCGATGGCTTCTCCCTCAGCAGAATGTTACGTCCCCCCCTCAACCAACAGATACCTGCGCCCCTCAACCAATGGATAGCTGCGCAGGATGCGCCGAGTTGAGGAATGAATTGGAGTGTGTTAAGGATCAACTCGAAGATGTCAGGCACAGGCTGTCCATTGCTGAGAGCCTCCTCAATTCACTGGTCAGAAAGGAAAGTAATGCAATAAATGAGGAGGACAAGGGAGACGAGAAAACAGAGAAGGTGCATTCCCTGGAGTTGGTCCTCCGCGAGCCTGGTAACGTAAATAGTGAGGAGAAGAAGATGGAGGAGGACCATTCATCCGAGTTTCCAATTGAGACAGGGAATGCAAAATCAGAGGAGAACATACTGGAGGGGGATTCATTGGCTGATAAAACAGAGCAGGGGAATGAAAATAAAGAAGAGTCCATATCCGATAATAAACTTGGCACCCCTGCGCCAAAGGATGACATATGGACTTAGAAATAATTGGAGTGCCATCGCTTGTTAGGAGGATTAAAAAAGAGCCGAGGAAGCGTAAGGCATCCACGGTCGTCGGCGAATGTTATGAGACAACCCGACCTAAAAAGTCGGTGAAGACAGTGGGCATGTCAAAGCCAACACAACGGTCGAAGATGACCAAATAATTATTCAAAATTTTTTGAGCGAGCGTCAACAAACCGACGAGATTGTCTACACAAATATGTTTAATGGCGTTGCAACAAGAAAAAATCTTCAAGATCTCATTAACAATGAAATGATAATAGATGATGTAAGTATATCAATGAACATGTTCTAGTTGTTGATTTTAGAATTATATTAATCGTTTTACATTCCATTGGCAGATAATTGATTGCGGCCAGGAGTTTCTGATGCGCAACTGGGCAGAGCATCCTGACCGATATCATAAGTGCATAATTGCATCAGTTTTCGTATCTGCTCTCTGTCTGACTTCCTCATCACCTGCTTATGAACTTGCTGGATCATCTGGGGCTGCGATATTTGATAATGTATCGGATGAAGATAAGGCCCAATTCCGGTTTCTTTTCACCATTGTAAACTCTGATAACTCGCACTGGCATTTGGTTGCTATCGACATGGAAAGGAAGGTGTTCATGCACCTGAATTCAATGAAACGCAACCCGAAGTACAAGGCCAATGCAAGGAAATGGCATACAATTCTAGGCCACATATTCCATATCTACTGCGATAAGAAGGAAGCGATGGAGTGGCCGATGGAAGATATTTCGGATTGCCCAAGCCAACCGATCGGATCACTGGATTGCGGCCTGTACTGTCTGAGATACATGGAATGTCTTGCTCGACGGGACAATCCTGATATGAAGATGGATTTCATGGATGAGAAGTCAGAGATTACCGGCGATACTTAGCTGCGACGATATTGAGAGAGGGCCTGAACAAAAAGATTAGCGACATTATCAAAAAATATTCTTAATTTTTGTATTCGTTTTTGAATGAAAATTGAATGTAATTTATTCATATTAACACTGATTAATATTTAATGCAAATGCACAAATTTTATCATTGCGAGCAGGAGTGTCCTCGATGTATTCATATGTTTGCCTTCGTATGTTTCCGCCTTTCGGGTGTAGCCCGGCAAGAGCTAGGGTGTCGTTTGATAAGAGCTAGGGTGTCGTTTGACATGAGCTGGGGTGTCGTCGCGCTAAAATTGTCTGGTCGCGAGTACTGGGATGTGTCTTTTGTTTTCGCCTTTCGGGTGTCGCCGTGCAAGGCTAGGATGTCGTTTGCCAAGAGCTAGGGTGTCGTCGCGCTAAAATCTTCGGTGTCGGTTCGCGAGTACTGGGATGTCTCATAGGTTTCCGCCTTTCGGGTGTCGCCGCGCAAGGCTAGGATGTCGTTTGCCAAGAGCTAGGGTGTCGTCGCGCTAAAATCTTGGTGTCGGTTCGCGAGTACTGGGATGTCTCGTAGGTTTCCGCCTTTCGGGTGTCGCCGCGCAAGGCTAGGATGTCGTTTGCCAAGAGCTAGGGTGTCGTCGCGCTAAAATCTTCGGTGTCGGTTCGCGAGCACTAGGATGTCTCGTAGGTTTCCGCCTTTCGGATGTCGCCGCGAAAGGCTAGGATGTCGTTTGCCAAGAGCTAGGGTGTCGTCGCGCTAAAATCTTCGGTGTCGGTTCGTGAGTACTGGGATGTCTCGTAGGTTTCCGCCTTTAGGGTGTCGCTGCGCAAGGCTAGGATGTCGTTTGCTAAGAGCTAGGGTGTCGTCGCGCTAAAATCTTCGGTGTCGGTTCGCGAGCACTAGGATGTCTCGTAGGCTTCCGCCTTTCGGGTGTCGCCGCGAAAGGCTAGGATGTCGTTTGCCAAGAGCTAGGGTGTCGTCGCGCTAAAATCTTCGGTGTCGGTTCGCAAGTACTGGGATGTCTCGTAGGTTTCCGCCTTTCGGGTATTGCCGCGCAAGGCTAGGATGTCGTTTGCCAAGAGCTAGGGTGTCGTCACGCTAAAATCTTCGGTGTCAGTTCGCGAGTACTGGGATGTCTTGTAGGTTTCCGCCTTTCGGGTGTCGCCGCGCAAGGCTAGGATGTCGTTTGCCAAGAGCTAGGGTGTCATCGCGCTAAAATCTTCGATGTCGGTTCGCGAGCACTTGGATGTCTCGTTTTACTGAAATAGACACCCTATTTTGAAAGCATTTCATTTACGACCAAGCAACCATAATTCAAAAGTTACGACACCCGTGTTTTATATATGATCTTGTGTAAGTTGACTCAATACATAAGCATCAAATTCGTCCATCAAAGTTTCGGACGGCGGAACAATTCTCTCCAGGTCCTCTTCTCGGTGAAATCCAATTGTTCTCTGCCCCCTTTTCTCCTTGTTATGGCAGAGTATATCTGAGTTGTCGGAACATTCACGGCATGTAAATTGCTTATCTCTGTCTTCTCTGGTGTGCTAATCCTCCTATGCGATCTTAGATAACCACATGATGTTATGGACAGCCCATGGTTATGTTCTCGAGAAACCTCATCCAAAATCACTTACCACTTGTAGCATTCAGTCTTGCTTTTATGGATGCCATACAACCAACCTTTCCAGTATCCCTATGATTCATACTTCTCTGATTTTTAGATTTTCCTTGCCTCCAACACGCCAGGTGCTTGAAGCAAAGTTGTTTTTTGTTGTTGGCCCTGCTACACACTGTTGTGATTCCAAAGCCAACTCGTTTCGCGTATCCATTGTAGAACATATATACATCATCTGCTGAATTGAATTCCATCCCAGTTTGAGGAACAACAATATCATCCACTGCATTTGGAGCGACGGGTAAAGGTGCACGGCCGGGAGTGTTATCTTCTTCTTTCCGTTCTACAATTTCAGCATCAACTATGAAAATATAGGCACGCAGTCATGAACAATGATATCCATAGATTTAGTTGTCAATATATGCTGACAAAGGATTAGGATTGAGGACACAAATGTTAAAAGAATACGACACCCCATTTATCATTATATTTCAGCAGCAACTCCTTCGCAACACCCCAGTTGAAATCTAATGACACCCTAGCTCCAATGCTACGACACCCGTGGCTTAGAACTGACCGCGCGGAGAATCCCTCCGACACCACAGGAGAAATGGATTTCGGCTGATACTCCTTCGAGACACCCACGTTGAAAGCTCACGACACCCTAGCTCTAACGAGACGACACCGATGCTTAGAACTGACCGCGCAGACAATCACGTGACACCCTAGGAGAATTGTTTTTTGGCCGAAACTACTTAGAGACACCACTGTGGAAAGCTCACGACACCCCTAGCTTAAGGCGACGACACCCGTGCTCAGAACTGACCACGTTGAGAAGGCCCGCGACAACCAAGTTACTAAAATTTAATTTTATTTATAAAAAAAAGAAAAAAAAGTACATTAGCCCTCACTGGGGCTTCTCATCTCCTTCAGTCGCTGCGTCGGCGATCTGACGCTGGAGGGACGCTACTTGCCCCTCCAACTGGCTGTTGGCCCGACGCAGGACCTCTATCTTTCTCATTGAAACGGCCAGGTATTCCTCAGCCGCCTTGCTGAGTAGCTCGCTGATTGCGCGCGATTCCACATATACCTCCGCGTCGATGGTGACCGTTGCGCGGCGGCTACCATGGCTGCTAGTAGATATCACCTCGCCTCTGAAAGCCATCTCAATGGTCAGTTCAAGCTGGAAAGATGATTAACGATGGCATTCCCCCATCCATATTTAAGGTACTCCTGGCGGGTGTTTCGATTGCCATGCGCCACCATCTCAGTGGGTGGTTCACAAGAATCGAATCGGTGCGCCACCCCGCCCCCCCCTCCACGTTGAGTTTCGAGGGATGGGGAACAGAACAGAGTTTCGGGAAGCCAACCGTCGTAAGTTTAACGTCGTTCCAAGTGTAAATTCACGACACCCAAGGATGATTTGGATTTTGGCCGAAACTCCTTCGCGACACCCCTGTTGAAAGCTCACGACACCCTAGCATCAATGCTTCGACACCCGTGCTTAGAACAGAACATGGAGAGAATCCCCGCGACATCCTAGGGATGATTTAGATTTCGGCCGAATCTCTTTCGCGACACCCCTGTTGAAAGCTCACGACACCCTAGCTTTAAGTCGACGACACCCGTGCTTAGAACTGATCATGGAGAGAACCCCCGCGACACCCCTTGTCGAATTTGGCCGAAACTCCTTCGTGACACTCCAGTTGAAAACTCACGACACCCTAACTTTAAGGGGACGACACCCCTGAAAAGGTGATTAACGTGGGTTCACTGTTAATGCATGGGTGTCATCGCCTTAAAGCTAGGGTGTCGTGAGCTGAAATTCAATTCTCCCTGGGGTGTCGCGGGGATTATTGTAGTTCCTCAAGCTAAGGTGTCGTCGCCTTAAAGCTAGGGTGTCGTGAGCTGAAATCCAATTCTCCCTGGGGTGTCGCGGGGATTATTGTAGTTCCTCATACTAAGGTGTCGTCGTCTTAAAGCTAGGGTGTCGTGAGCTGAAATCCAATTCTCCCTGCGGTGTCGCGGGGATTATTGTAGTTCCTCAAGCTAAGGTGTCGTCGCCTTAAAGCTAGGGTGTCGTGAGCTAAAATCTAATTCTCCCTGGGGTGTCGCGGGGATTATTGTAGTTCCTCAAGCTAAGGTGTGTCGCCTTAAAGCTAGGGTGTCGTGAGCTGAAATCCAAATCATCCCTGGGGTGTCGCGGGGGTTCTCTCCGTGTTCAGTTCTAAGCATGGGTATCGAAGCATTGATGCTAGGGTGTCGTGAGCTTTCAACAGGGGTGTCGCAAAGGAGTTTCGGCCGAAATCCAAATCATCCTTGGGTGTCGTGAATTTACTCTTGGGACGACGTTAAACTTACGACGGTTGGCTTCCGAAACTCTGTTCTGTTCCCCATCCCTCGAAACTCAACGTGGGGGGGGGGGCAGGGTGGCGCACCGATTCGATTCCTGTGAACCGCCCACTGAGATGGTGGCGCGTGGCAATCGAAACACCCGCCAGGAGTACCTTAAATAAGGATGGGGGAATGCCATCGTTAATCACCTTTCCAGCTTGAACTTACCACTGAGATGGCTTCCAGAGGCGAGTGGAGATCTTATGGCAACCATGGCAGCCACCGCGCAACCGTCACCATCGATGCGGAGGTTTATGCTGAGTCGCTCGCAATCAACGAGCGACTCAGCAAGGCGGCCGAGCAATACCTGGCCGTTTTCACAAAAGAGATAGAGGTCCTGCGTCGGGCCAACAGCCACCTGGAGGGGCAAGTAGCATCCCTCCAGCGCCTGATCGCCGATGCAGCGACCGAAGGAGACAAGCCCCAGTGAGGGCTAATGTATTTTTTTTTTTGATAAATAAAATTAAATTTTAGTAACTTGGTTGTCGCGGGCCTTCTCGCTATGGTCAGTTCTAAGCACGGGTGTCGTCAGATGAGAGCTTGTGTGTTGTCAATTTTCAATTGGGGTGTCGCGAACGACGACAGCACCGACTCAGGCAGTTAACGACACCCCAGTTCTCATTTTACGACACCCTAGCTTTTAGGCGACGACACCGATGACGTGACTGTTAAAGCAGGGTGTTCTCCATACGGGGTGTCGTAGGCCTGCTCTCCAGCATCGTTTATAAGCACGATACACCCTTTATAGCATTTAAAGACACCGCATAGAACAAGCTACGACACTCCGGAAAGCAACATACGAAGATCGCAAAGGTTATAAGCATGGGTGTCGTAGCGTTGTAACTACGGTGTCACGAGGCTTTTCTCCAGCTTTCGTTTGGCGCACGGGTGTCCTAGGCCTATAACTACGGTGTCTTAACATTATATCAGGGGTTTCATGAGGTATAACAGGGCCGCATTAAAAGAGTATGAATTCGTGCATACAAAATAGTTATGACTCCCAGAATGTCATAACTATTTTGTTCTAAGGTAGTTACCCGCACATTAAACGGTTTGGTCACTCATTAACTAACTCTAACCAGAACAATACTGTTGGTGTAATAAAGAAGTGGGAAGAAAGAGTTTTTACTTTGTGCTGCGGATGACATTTCCTCCAGGAGTTTTTCTACAGAGACTCAAGTAACCAGGTTTTCGGCGCTCGATGTTGAAATATTTTCTTTCGACTGGAGAAGAAACAGAGTTCTTCTGTTCTTCTTGTACAGATGAAATACAACGTAAAATGACGCTAGGAAGGAGGAAAAGGGCATTTTCGTCCACACGCAAATTTAAAAAAAAAGTGAACTGCTTTAAATGGCCGTCACATTCAGAACGTTACGTCAAAGCAAAGCTATACCGCCCATCAGGTCATCCACGTCGGAGCCACGTGGACCAATCGAAAGAGGCGGTGCAGCCCACGTAGGCCTTGCTGCACCGGGGGCGGTGTACAAAGTGTTTTCCTTTTGGGTACTCATGTTTGCTAGTGGGAAAAGACTTTGTACATCGTCTTTAGTATGTGGGCTACACTATCTTTTCTTATTAGTCCACATGAATCCTACATGGCTTGATACGATGTGGCAAGAATACCATTTTAAATTTTAACGTGACGTACATTGATACATGTTCAATTTTTTTTGGAATTTGTGTACAGGCTACAGTACACATTTTCTGAATGAATGTCGTAATTTTATAACTATGGTATTATAAATTTACAACTGGGATGTCGTAATTTTTTTTGGCTTTCTGAATGGTGTCTTAATTTTATAACTATGGTATCGTAAGTTTACAACTGAGGTGTCATCTTAAATTTTAACGTGACGTGCATTAATATTCGTTCAGTATTTTTTTGAAATTTTTGTATAGACATGTTTTCTGAGTTGGTGTCATAATTTTATAACTACGGTGTCATAATTTTTTTTTACTTCTTAATGAGCATCTTAATTTTATAAATACGGTATCATAAATTTATAACTGAGGTGTCATCTTAAATTTTAACGACGTGCATTAATGCCCATTCAGCTTTTTTTTTTTTTTAGAATTTGTATACAGATACGTTTTCTGAATGGGTATCATAATTTTATAACAACAGTATTGTAAATTTACAACTGGGTATCATAATTCTTTTTGCTTTCTGAACGAGTGTAATAATTTTATAACTATGGCATCGTAATTTTAAAATTGCAGTATCGTAATTTTTTTCATCGGGATGTTGTAAAGCTATCTTAATATTTTTTAATGTATATTGTATGTATATGGACCAATAAGAAGGAGCGGCACAGTTTACATAAAAATTATTGCACCAGATGGGATGTACAAAGTTTTTTCCTAGTGGTAGTACGTAGCCTCTTCTAAGATGCTCTTCGTTTGTTCATATGGGTAAATCCACTTGTAAAATTAAACTTCTAAAATATTCAAATTAGAAGTCATGCACCTTTGAAGTCCATGCTCTGGAAGTCCAACGTACTACCTCTTTTCATGTCCTCTTGATCAGTCTCTAATTGCACTGCAATCAACTTGGGAGCCCGAAACATCTGATATTTTAATTAATCATCATGACTGATCAAATGTTTATCTCCCATAAATTTGGATTACTTAATGCTGCTAAATTTAATGGTCCTTTTGGACGCGGATGAATATTGTTTGTTGGTGGTAACCACGCTCAAGTTGTGTACTCTTGGGCTTCCTGTCCCCTAACGACCACCACGATTCTCTTAATATGTTTTGGTTATTAAGAGAGAGAGAGAGAGAGAGAGAGCACCGGCACCATTGAGAAGCTGAGAAGCTTGTTATCCACTTCCCTTCCCTTACTCGCAATGTGAAGTATACTCTTTGACGCGAAAGAATGAATTCAGAAGCTGCTAATTCTAGCTCCTTTAATTATTTCCTTGTTGGTGATTCCATGGAACTATGGTGGAGAAACTGTTTCTCAGTGAGAACTAGAGTTTGTTGACAGTACTTTTTATACATGATGACAGGCTCAGAGGCGTCTCTTCCATCTCTCTTTCAAACGCAGCAGAAAGTCTTATATTTCTTATTCCAGAGTATAAATAGAACTAAGGTGCTGGTTCTTCCCCTATTGATTTCATGTTCACTACTTGGAGAAGCCGTAAGGGTTCATGAGTAGCTATTACTAGGATTACAAATTAGCTTCATATTGCCCATGGGATCGATGGGACCACTCCAAGCCCACAAACGATGGTGAAGCTTACTTTTCTCATTGACAACGACACGAGTATCAACCTTGAGCTTAATTAAATTGGTCTCTAGTCGTAAGATCCCACTAACATATATAATTCATCAATTAACGAAAGCTAAAAGCTGGATAGTTTTTAAAGCATAATCTAACTATTGGCACCTGCACTCTACCATTCTAAGAACTGAACATAATTAACGAGGACACCGCATGCATGCCTTGCTGCCAAAGAACTATTAAGCACAGTTAATCAAGCTCAAGGGAACAAAGGAAACTTATTCAGAAGATGTCGATCTCTTGCACTTGCCAAAAGGTGACAAAGGATATTGGTTAGGAGGTAGAGATGTTTGTGGGAGGAGGTAGGTCATTTTAAAGCTATCTAAGGGTCTAGAAGCTTGGTTCACACCCTTCTTTAGTTGTCTTGCGAAAAGCTTATGAATATAGTTAGAGATGGTTAGGAGGATATTGTAGAAAAGGGTGGCAGAAAAGAGCCCTCCGCCCCACAAGCCGACCCAAACCCCACCAACAAATTTGAGCTGCAGTATTTTATGTTAGCCTACCCCATATATATAGTGTCCCCAGTGAGCATCAAACCAGGTTTTGTGCACCATACATGGGGTTGGTGATTCATGATGGCTTTATTGCCTGGTAAAAATCAGGACCAGCGTATGCTAAGGTGTACACAAAGAGCTTTCCTTTTACGTGTTGCAAAGGCAAGCCAACCCCAGAAAAATATGTTAGAAAATGTAAGACGGTTTGGACGTCAGTGTCTCCAAGGATATAGCTTTGTATATTCTAGAACAAGTTTTGAGGAGAGTGAGGGGTCCTAATAAGAATTAGAAGATCGATCCTTTTTGTTACACTTCTAACTTATGGAAAAATCCACGTACACTGACTTCTACGCCAGGCTTCTTATAGTTCTAATCCTAGTTCTCCTTCTCTCATGATCGTGCATATATATATATATATATAGTTGATCGAGTCTAACTGTAACATAGCTTTAATTTCCTGATCATAAGACATGGGCTCGGTCTCTTCATGAACTTACAGATGGAGGGCAATTTACTTTATTCGAAATTATATGGTCCTACCACTACATCATGATGATGAACTTCTCAATCAGTAGGTGGAGATATATCACTGTGATGGTTGTCTTTCTCTTAGACTATGGTGTGTGGACATTTGTTTCTGTCGGTTAGATATACTTAGAGAATTCATCTTTTTGCTATGATTAAAGAATTTAACCTCTGGAGGATTATTGCATCATCCAATTTAATTCCACTTGTAGGGATACATCAGTTAATTCATAAACAGTAGTTAAGCATTAGATACCAGCTCAAAATTCATATGACTTCCCAAAAATTCATGTAAAATCACAATATATTAATGATTCTCAGTACAATTAATTAATGAAGCAAATATTTTGCTGCTCTTTATCCTCTCGAATGGCACCTGATATTTCCAAGTAGTACTAAGAGTTAAAAAGAGTAAACTGACTAGGTTGTTAGCCCTGTCTGTTGGATTCTATAGAGCAAACTAAAAAAAAGATTATTAAAATGTGACATGGCATTGCTTGAGGAGATATAGCCTTCAGATCAGTAGACTAGCATGTTTCATCTTCCTCTGTGGGAGAGTTCCAGCTCAAATCCACTTGCATGCAGGACAAAGGTCACTGTTGGGAGTGAAGCCTTGTGGCCTGCCTCAACCAACCTGCACCACCCACCATAAAACAAACCAAAAACCAAAACGCCAAACGAGAGAGAGATTTTATATATATATATAATGGCTCCTCTAGAACCATCCACATATTATTTATAGGAAATTCCAGCAGTTTATTTCGTTAAACGAGATGAACGACAACCAAAAAAAAGATCTGGCTGTAGCATGACACTCCGTTTATAAATATTCAGCAACACACTACACAATCAAGTATAAAGCTGATCTCGTCATTGTGGATAGGAAACTTACACATGGTCCCTGTGCAAAAATGGCTGCCATTCTCTGGCTTGCCTACCTAGACTTGCACTGCCTACCTAGGGCTCTCCATATTTTAATTAAGGGGTGGTGAGTGGCCTGGCGAGCAGAACAAACTTACGTAAAAGGGGAAAAGAGGGAGGCCTTTTTCTGCCCCTTGTGGTGCAACTATATAGGTGTCTTAGTTTCTAAGACAGTTCCGGCCCTTAACTTTCCAAAGCCTGAGAAGAGTGAGGGAGGATGAAAGAGTTGGATAGCTTAGATCCCACTACTTGTCAAATTATAAGAAAACTTATTCTTTAGGGGGAAGATGAGAGAGAGAGACTAGTGATGAGGATAAAACAGCTCATGAGGAATAGAAGAACCATGCAAGACTACTGATCATGGTGCAATAGCAGGACAAAAATGATTGGTGGTACGATGCAAGATTCCTGGTGTACTTCTAGGTGGCAGCACATTGGAATCGACACCTGGCATGGTCGGCAGCATAGCTGGCCCAAGAGCCAATTTCTATAGATAGATAGAGAGAGAGAGAGAGAGAGAGAGAGAGAGGAGGTGGTGAAGTGATCAGTGATTCTTTTCTAGTCCCGGCCGGCCAAGTCACCCTCCGTCCTCTCTTTCTTCTCTCTATGCCACCCCACGCGCAATCGATGGCTACTACTCTCTTCTCTGTCCCTTTCATCCCATTCCCATATCTCTCTATATATTTAGTTCGACTTCTTCTTCCTTCCATATTAAAAACCATTGAACTTCTCTCCGCACATACTGTGCTCTCCTAAACCAAGTGCGGTACGCACTCCGCCAGGCACTTGTATCCCACTACCCCAACCCCTTCCCGTGAGGGTTACAGTAGCACTGGGGCAACGATATCGCATTTGCGGGTGAGTTTGCCATCTTTAATGCATGCTATGATTTGTAGCTTCGTGCATATGAGGATGTGTTACCATCTTCTCTGTGTTGCAAAATTAAACACATATGAATGGGAACTAACTAGGAAGAGAAGTAGGACTCTTGGATTTCATGGTAATGGATCCGTGGGTTCCATATGCATTTGTTAATTTTTACTTGTTTTTCCTCATTCATTATTCTATGGTTGGTTGTATCCTTGAATGCGTGCATGTTGGCTTTTGTGGAGAAAGAAGGTGAATAGGAGAACAAGTTTGTGTGTGTTTCTTCCTTTGTCCAGGCATATAAACATTGGATGATGCTTTTAGCTCTTTTTTTTTTCCTTTCTTTAAAAAAGAAAAGAAAAAAAATTGAGTGCGGAGGGAGTTGCTCTCTGAAAGCTCCCTAACCATGGAGTGCACTCAAAGGAATATGGACATGCCTGCAGCTCAAAAGTCAATTTTTCTGACTACTTTTTATTGAGGCTTCCACAGGATGTGCTAGTGGATGTCTGACTGGTATCTAAAATAACTTGAAATTTATTAAAGCTAGTAAGAATTATATTATTGTGGAGGAAGAATCATGTATGTTTCAATATTCATGCAGTAAAGGATTTTCCTAGTTGAGACTCGACAGATCTAAGAATATAAGAAAGGTTATTTGTTTGGGCTTACCTTAAGACTATAGAGCACTAGTGTACCTGCTTCAATAATTTTATATACTACATAGACTTCAAGAATCTAGTGCTGTGGGCATTGGTTATGAAGTCACGTTGGGTCCACATCGCCATCTCCATCTAACTGTCTGTAGTTCTTGGGCCTTCAGATAACTTGACCATGGAAGTGGAGTCTTGTGTCCCACCAGGGTTCAGATTCCACCCCACGGAAGAAGAACTTGTAGGATACTACCTCGCAAGAAAAGTTGCCTCCCAAAAGATTGATCTGGAGGTCATTACAGATATAGACCTCTACAGAATAGAACCATGTGATCTGCAAGGTTAGTAAATCTAACATGTTATGACCAAGTGTATGCCTACTTGAACACCTAGCTAATTGCTATCTTCTATTCCAATAGACAGGTGCAAACTTGGTTATGAGGAGCAGAACGAGTGGTACTTCTTCAACCATAAAGATAAGAAGTATCCAAGTGGAACGCGCACTAACAGGGCCACCACAACTGGATTTGGAAGGCCACAGGCCGGGACAAGGCTGTGATCTCAAAATGTAAAATTATAGGGATGAGGAAAACTCTTGTGTTTTATGAAGGTCGTGCACCTAATGGAAGGAAAACAGATTGGATCGTCCATGAATACCGCCTTCAGACATGCGAAAATTGTCCCCCTCAGGCAAGTCAACCAATCCATACTGATATTTGAGGTCAATTAAAGCTTCATGAAGAATTATTTATTGGCTTTAAGTTTAATTGAAATGATTTCATCGATTGTGTTGAACTTATGGTCACAAGATACCAATGCTCTTACTTACATTTCCTTTGAAGCTCTAGTGATGTTCAATTCAACCCGATGTATTTTGTTTGGATTACAGGAAGAAGGATGGGTCGTTTGCCGAGCGTTCAAGAAGCAAAATACTAATCAGAGGCAGTGCTTTAACATCTACAATCCTCCATACAGCATCAAAGATCATGACCACTTTGGATTAGAAGCACATTCTCATGGTCATATCAGTTCTCATTCAGTGAACTTGGCTGCAGCACAAACTTTTCATGAGCAATCATCTGGATGTGATATGGAGCTTGGATCCAGACAGACCGACTTTCATGATCAAGTCCTTGAGATTCCACGACTGGATGCTCCTGATCTATCAACAAGTTTTGCTGTGAAGGAATGCTTTGAACCTAGTTTTGTGTCTAACGAGGACCATGGTGCCCAAAGAAATGATTGCAGAGGCCAGTTCATTGATTGGAAAGTGCTAGACAAATTCCTCGCATCGCAACTAAATGAATCAGTTGCAACTTCCAACTCAAATGTGCCACTAATTCCTCTGGACGATGACATAGATACTGAAAACCAGGATCATTTCTTGTCCTCCTTGCAAAGCTGGTTTCAGTGACTTTACTTCAGTTGACACAATGTTTTATGCTAGCAAATGGTGATCTGTAGCAGTTACATCATCCCCAGAACTGAACAAGAAGTAGAGGGAAAACTAATTTGAGAATTATGTGGGCAAGTTGCCTGTGTAGTTTGATCTAGTCTCCTGTTCTCAATTTCTCATTGGGAGAAAAATGAAAACTCGTTTTTTCTTAATAACATTGCCATATTATGGAGTTGGGTAGCTATGGGTGATTTCCCCCCCCCCCCTTCTGGTCTAGTATTATGAACTTTCCGGTATTTTGTGAGGTGATTTTTTATTTATTCTTTTAAAATTCTCGCTATAAGGTACTGGTCTCTAGAACTCCTCTTTTCCATATGGTAAGTTAGCACTAACTGTGCTATGCTTGTTTCTGGAATTGCAAGGGATTGTAATATGTGTGGATGTATATACACCCCATCTCTCGTAATAAAATGAGATTGTTTTAAAAAAAAGGGCAAAATGAGATTGCTGGGTAATAAAATTCAGTGAGGTGCTTAACCCTGATGAACAGATCCACATCATTTAGTAGGATCATTTTCTGAATCATTCATCACCTTGAGTCTATTCTTTTCCTTTCTGGTACAAAGTCCATTCTTTTCTTTGTTCTAGTAATTAATGCAGGGAAGTTTTATGAAGTTTTCACAATCCACCTAATGCAAGCCTAATAAGTCCCAACTTCTGATTGGAGTATGACCTGCTCTTTGTTCCAAATTATGGTACCATTTCAATGTACACTCCAGTTTATCTTCGATCATAATCTTTAGCTCTCACTAGACCTTATATTTGCTACCATCAGCTCATATGGTTTTAATCTACTGTGCACACTCTCCCTGAGATACAGTGAGACCACCTCATTCACATGCAAATCTCCATTTCATTCACAATGCAGATCTTAGAGGCATTTCAACATTTCTTAACCAAAGGAGCAGATTAGAGAGAGATTCAATTATTAGACAATCACCTGTTCAACTTTTCTTTTAGAATAGTCATCACCTCTATACCTGGAGAAAATAAGAGTTGCAGGAAATAAGGGAAAAAACTACATCACTGGTTGCTTTATCTTTGTGGTCCAAACAGTAATCATCAGTTCTTTTGGTGGGTGAGAAAACAGTAAACATCATTGAGCTGGCAAACAGGCAGGTTGCAGTGGAATTAAGCTGAAAGCAGGACCACCTTATAGACAATCACACAGCCCATACAAGATTCAAAGCCATTCAAATCGTGGCATGACTGAATAAACTTTACCTCAGCCGCCTATAATTTGATTGCCATTGCATGCAACTTTCCTGTCAGCTGAACGTAATTGGTTAAGTGGTGGAAGGAACTACAACTCATTGAATTGCCGGCTGGACTGCCAATAACCATGGCCCATGCTGAGATTTTATGGAAGGGAGAGACCCCAATGGGTCGGCAGGGAGTGACAGGCACAATGATGGCAACCGAATGAAATGACAAATCGATGGTGTCATTCAGAGTTGGCTGGGCTGGACTGTCATCATGCTTGCATTAGAATTCTCACTGGCTGAAACAATTTGAGTGCAACGATTTGCTGATCTAAGACATTGTAGAGGCCAATGTTTGCTGCTGTTAGATCATTACTGGTTGATCTCATGGCTGTGAGTCTGTTCCTGTTGTTTTGGATGGAACATTTTTTCCGAGGCCAGTGCTTTCTTCCTTGAGGTGGCGCTACTTTGGAATGGACAAGTTGTCAATGACATTAGAGCTGTATCTGGGAATACGCTAAATGATCAGCAATTTGAATTATTCCAGTCATATGCAACCTAAAAATTATTTATAAAAAAAAAGGTAAATAAATAAATAAATATAATGACTTGACTTCCCTATGTCGACTTTATCAACGTGGTGGTTCGAATCATTATATATATATAAAGAAATGGATTTTATTACGTTCATGTATAAGTTATAACCAAGCCTAAACCCTATCAGCCCCCCTATCATTAAATCCGCATGAATTTAAAGCCAAAAAGCTATCCGCTAACCAATGCTTAAAAAATAATAATAATACTCCAATAAAATAAATAAAAATATAATAAAAATAATTATTTGCTATGTGGCATATTATTAAAATTAAACTTATAAAAATATATAAAATAATGTATTATAATAGATGGCCAATATTTTTTCTATTCTTGTTAAGTGACAATATATTATTTTTTGATATTTTTGGACCATGATAGATGGATCCATATTTTAATTTTAGAATAGTTTGTTTACTTTCTTTTTTTCATAATTTTATTCTCAAGAGCACCATACAAAATGAGGACCACGTTGCATTAATTTAGCTCAACAAATTATAACATATTATTAATATATTATATTGATACAATATATTAATATTTATATTATTATTTATTATAAATAATATGATATTATATATATATTTAATTAAAATTTGAATTATAATAAAAAAACTAATATATTTTATGATGGGTATTTGAGCCGGTATAAATAAAAGTCCAATTAAGAATCTTGATAAACTTTTTCATTTTGATAAACCTTGGGACCCACACGACTAACTTTATCACCCATCACTATCTGCGCAGGACAACCAAAAAAGTGATGTAGGGGACACGTCTGACAAGTGCAGTAACGATCGGCCACGCCCTGCAGCATCAACTCTGACAGGACACGGCCTGCAACGTGACACGTCACATGGAGGTAAGCTCCACCGTACTGCCATCAATTAATACTCTGACAAGTGATCACGCCCCAAGCCCACGGATTTCAGGCATCTATAAAAAGGGTAAGAGGGACCTCGACCAGGTAACACACTCATAACACTCCTAAACGCTCACAGAGAGAGCTCTTCTCTGAGTCTCTTTCTTTCTCTTTCGAGCTTCCTCAAGTTCACAGCCGTTGTCTAGAGTACTGATTTGAGCGTCGGAGGGTCCCCATCAGAATCTCTAGCTCCCGGGACTTGTTTGCAGGCCCGTAGGCGCGAGGAGCTCGCTAGAGGAGGCGACCGAACACTCGCGGACGCTCGAGGGCGGTGATTTGGCGTCAACAATAGTTTATTTGAATCTCCACAATCACTTCAACTTGATTACATTCCAAAGTTGATCAAGATGAATATAGACTGTTCCCATAGACCACAATACCAGGGTGTTGCCGTAGATCCTAGCATGACTATGTTCTATGCTATATAAATATTTGAGCTTCAATGGGCCAGTAACAACAAATAATGAAGATCACGGGAAGAGAGATGAATGAAAAATACTGGCTTGTGCACTCTTCTTAATTAAAATGCATATCCTCCAATCCAACAAACGGATGAAAGCATTTGTTTAACAAAATCTAAAATTTTAAGCTATGATTCGATAAAAGTTGTCTCCTTCGCTTTACTTGATCCCATGTGAAACCATATAATTCTTTTCGCATTCAGCTTTATTTCAAAGAGCAAGTGCATCAAATGGATGAAGAGAAAGCTCAGAGGCCGTGGGTCTCCAGCCGATCGCGCCGCACTCGCGGCCACTGACCATTCCACTGTCGCGTGCATCTCCATCACTGCCTCCGGATCGCAAGCGGCGAGTTTTTTTGAAGGTTGGGCGAGTTTCATGCTTCGCCTTCGATAGCGGAGATGCTCAAAGCGAGCGTACCAGAAGCTTCTGAACGGTGACCCTCCTCCTCCTCCTCCTCTTCCTCCCAATGGAGGCCCTCAACTACGTCGGCCTGTCCCACCTCTGCACGTTTCAACCTCAGTCCCAAAGAAGATACCATCTCACTTCTTCTCCCAAGCGCGGTGTGTTGGTTGTGATTGTTGGATGTGGGGGACGGTGGCTAGTTAATTGATAAGAGGCTAGAGTTATACTATATGTTCTTAAGATAATTTCGTTTCGTAATGGTGCTTACGGTAAGTATGACGATTGTATCTCACGATACAACAGTCTCCTTTTAACGAAAGTAGCACTATAATTCATCAAAAAAATTCGAACCAAGAATGCTACTCTCTTTTTGATGCATCCCAGGATACAACAGTCTTCTTTTGATGAAAACAACACTACAATTCATCAAAAAATTCGAACCAAGAATGCTACTCTCTTTTTTATGCACTATTGCTATACTACCTTTGGGAAAGTATTCAAATGCCTAAGAGAGAAGAAGGCTAGAATTGATTCGGATTGAACTCAATTCGGAATGGATTGGATTGAATGAAAATACTTAGGTTTAGGGTCATATTTATAAGTTTTAGGTGCCCCTTGGAAGCAACTTTTCGAAATTGATCTGTACCGTTAGATCTGATCGGATCCGATCAACGGTCATATCAATAAGCCCCTTTACGTTATGTGATAAGCCGATCCATGGCCGTGATCTGAAGATCAGTCGATCAGGTAAGCCAATCCACATATACCTTTTATCGTCGTGATCATCATATCACATTATCAGATAGGTGGTTGTATGGCTTTGATACGCCGTTTCAAGTTGACTTATCGCAATAATCGAAGCGATGCCATCGTCGCACACATTGGGGTGATGCATCACCCTCAAACTCTCCTCCTAAAGAACTTAAGCTTCAAAGAAGAAGTTTCTATATGAGTAAACATTCCTTTCTTATTCTTTCTAATATGGAACTAATGCTCTGTTTGGATGGAGAGAAAAGTGGAAGGAAAGAAAACTCGGAGAAGAAAAGTGGGAGGACAGAAAATTGAAGAGAAAATATTTTCTCTCCTTCTGTTTGGATGAGTGGGAGGAAAATAGAGAGGAGAGAAAAGTTATTAATTTACAATGATAACAATATCCTTATTATAGATGATTAAAAAAATGTATCGATTGTTTTTTTGGAAGGATCAATATTGAATGAAAAAAAATAAAAAGCACTTTTGAGTTTTCTCTCGAAATCTCTCCGGTTTGGGAGAGAAAACTTTTATGTGGGGCCCACCACTTTTTCCTCTCTATTTTTCCTCTAGTTTTCTTTCCTCCCGACTTTTTCTCCATCCAAACAAGATAAATTTCATTTTCTCTCATATTTTCTTTTCTAATTTTCTTTCCTCCCTAGTTTTCTCTCCATCCAAATAGAGGGTAAATGTTCTCGTAATTTTTCATTAACATACTAAAAAAATAATAAATTTTTAAGGCCCATTAGGGTATTCAACTATTAGCAAGTTTGGAAAAGTCTTTGTACACCACCCCCGGTGCAGCAAGGCCTACGTGGGCTGCATTGCCTCTTCTGATTGGTCCACGTGGAGCCTATGTGGATGACGGTGCCGGGCGGTATGGCCCTGCTACGATGTAATGTTCTGAATGTGACGAGCATTTAAAGCAGTTCGTCTTTTTTTTAAATTAGCGTGCGGACAAAATGCCCTTTCCCTCCATCCTAGCGCCATTTTATGTTGGATTTCATCTGTGCAAGAAGAACTCTTTCTTTCCCCTCGCTCTGGATTTCGGAAGCATCATCGGAATCAGTTGAGCACAAACCGTCACCCTCGCTCTGAGACTCCGGTCGAAAGAAAATATTTCAGCTTCGAGGCTGGAATACCTGGCTACTGGAGTCTTTGTACAAAAACTTCTGGAGGAAATGTCGTCCGCAGCACAAAACATTCTTTCGTTATGAGGTTGTTGTGGTTTATGATCTTGACGATAGGGTTTTCTACTAGGGTGTCGTGGATTTTCAACTAATGCTTTGTCTTAACGTTTTGAACTAGGATGTCGTGGGTTTCAACAAGATAAGAGCGAATGGCAGCAAACACCCCAGGAGTACCTCGCCCCCCTCGTGAATAGAAACCATCAATGAAGAGAGTGTGGGGAAGCCAAATACTGCGACACCCTAGTACCAATGCTGCGATACCCGTGCTTAAAACTGATCACAGAGAGAATCCCTGCGACACCCATGTGGAATTCGGCAGAAAATCATTCGCGATACCCCAATTGAAATCTCACGACACCCTAGCTTTAGGGCGACGAAACCCGTGCTTACAAATGACCACGGAGAGAATCCCAGCGACACCCCAGTGGAATTCGGCCGAAAATCATTCGCGACACCCCAGTTGAAATCTCACGACACCCTAGCTCTAAGGAGACGACACCCGTGCTTAAAACTAACCACAAAGAGAATCCCAGCGACACCCTAGTTCAAATTCGACCGTAAATCCTTCGCGACACCCCAGTTGAAATCTCACGACACCCTAGCTTTAGGGCGATGACACCCGTGCTTACAAATGACCACGGAGAGAATCCCAGTGACACCCCAGTGGAATTCGGCCGAAAATCCTTCGCGACACCCCAGTTGAAATCTCACGACACCCTAGCTCTAAGGAGACGACACCCGTGCTTAAAACTGACCACGGAGAGAATTCCAGCGACACCGTAGTTCGAATTCGGCCAAAAATCCTTCGCGACACCCCAGTTGAAATCTCACGACACCCTAGCTTTAAGGAAACGACACCCTTACTTAAAACTGACCACATAGAGTCCCCGGTGATACCCTAGTTCGAATTCGACCGTAAATCATTCGCGACACCCCAGTTGAAATATCACGACACCCTAGCTTTAAGGAAACGATACCCTTACTTAAAACTGACCACATAGAGAGTCCCCGCAACACCCTAGTTCGAATTCGGCGTAAATCCTTCGCGACACCCCAGTTAAAATCTCACGACACCCTAGCTTTAGGGCGATGACACCCGTGCTTAAAACTGACCACAGAGAGAATCCCAGCGACACCCTAGTTCGAATTCGGCTGAAAATCCTTCGCGACACCCCAGTTGAAATCTCACGACACCCTAGCTTTAAGGAAACGACACCCTTACTTAAAACTGACCACATAGAGAGTCCCCGTGACACCCTAATTTGAATTTGGCCGTAAATCCTTCGCGACACCCCAGTTGAAATCTCACGACACCCTAGCTTTAAGGAAACGATACCCTTACTTAAAACTGACCACATAGAGAGTCACCGGTGACACCCTAGTTTGAATTCGGCCGTAAATCCTTCGCGACACCCCAGTTGAAATATCACGACACCCTAGCTTTAAAGAAAAGACACCCTTACTTAAAACTGACCACATAGAGAGTCCCCGCGACACCCTAGTTCGAATTCGGCCGTAAATCCTTCGCGACACCCCAATTGAAATCTCACGACACCCTAGCTTTAGGGCGACGACACCCATGCTTACAAATGACCACGGAGAGAATCCCAGCGACACCCCAGTGGAATTCGGCCGAAAATCATTCGCGACACCCCAGTTGAAATCTCACGACACCCTAGCTCTAAGGAGATGACACTCGTGCTTAAAACTAACCATGGAGAGAATCCCAGCGACACCCTAGTTCGAATTCGGCCGTAAATCCTTCGCGACACCCCAGTTGAAATCTCACGACACCCTAGCTTTAGGGCGACGACACCCGTGCTTACAAATGACCACGGAGAGAATCCCAGCGACACCCCAGTGGAATTCGGCCGAAAATCATTCGCGACACCCCAGTTGAAATCTCACGACACCCTAGCTCTAAGGAGATGACACCCATGCTTAAAACTGACCACGGAGAGAATCCCAGCGACACCCTAGTTCGAATTCGGCCGTAAATCCTTCGTGACACCCCAATTGAAATCTCACGACACCCTAGCTTTAAAGAAACGACACCCTTACTTAAAACTGACCACATAGAGAGTCCCCGGCGACACCCTAATTCAAATTCAGCCGTAAATCCTTCGCGACACCCCAGTTGAAATATCACGATACCCTAGCTTTTAAGGAAATGATACCCTTACTTAAAACTGACCACATAGAGAATCCCCGCGACACCCTAGTTCAAAATCGGTCATTAATCCTTCGCGACACCCCAGTTGAAATCTCACGACACCCTAGCTTTAAGGCGACGACACCCATGCTTGAACAAGGCAGAAATTTGACATCACCCTAGTACTAATTCGACGACACCGTAGTAACTCAGCCATGCCATCTTTTTGAGAAAAGTTGCAAAACGTGGGCAGTTCCTATGGGTTTGCGGGTCACTGTGATGTGATCGTGGCGATCCGGGTGTCCTTTCGTATTTCTCTGAGGTCGGCATAAACCCTAGAAAAAGCACTCATTCGTCGGTTGCTCGAGAAGCCATCCTTTTGCTCGAGAAGCCATCCTTTGTCTCTTGCTCGAGAAGCCACTGGTCTCCTTTTCCCTCTTAAATTTCTTCCATAGTTCATTCTTCCGTATACTTCATTCATGGAGATGAGTGCTTTCGTTTGTGGACGAAGACCGCGAACAAAGAAGAAGCAGACGAAGAAAATGGCAGAACAATGCAAGGACATGGTTCTTCATTCGAATGAGGATGCGGCTCCTTCAGGTATGTTTATCACTATGTTAAAATATTATGGCATCCTCTCTTAAAATTTCATGACAAGTATGTCTTCTGTCTTACCCCTTGTTTCAGTTGATAATAAAATTGTTCCAGTCCCCCCAGTGAAGGCTTCCCAGCTGTTTAAGAATAGCTGCAGGCCGGCCGTATACGTTCAGAAGGTTTGGAAGATGGGGTTCACTAGACGGCATACAAAACTTATTCGAAGGACCCCATTTGGTGCCTTCGTCGACATGCAGACGTTCACAGTCGACGGACGACTGCTAGCAGACATCATAAGATGTCACAATGGAGGCGACGAGTTCATTTTCTACGGAAAGCCAGTTCTATTCAGTGCCGATGAAGTCGCACTCATTCTTGGACTTCCAGCTCATGGGAAGAAGATCGACACGTCCAGCCTATTATTCAACGAAAGGTTGTTCAGACGGTTTGGCCAGGGTTTAGATCTTCGCCAAGAAGGTTTGGAGAAGTTAATATTTCAACTCCGATCATCTAAGGAATAGGAGGATGTCGAGGACACCGTCCAACTTTGGATCGCATACATGTTGGCCATGTTTTTGACTCCAAAGTCTAATCAGAGATGTCCACGGTATCTCATCCAGCACTTGGATGACTTAAGTCAACTGGATAGCATCGACTGGGCTTCGGCATTGAAGGAGTTGATTGTTCTGGCTCTCCCAGAAATAGCTGCTTGCTTGCATTCCGAGGAGCCGGTCCACTCAAAGAATGCAAAAAAAGTTAGGAGGCAGCCTACCATGTTCGGATGCTCGGCAGCACTGGTGGTAAGGATTATTGAGACGCATAAGTCATGTTCTTACTATATTTTTTTTAAATATTACATTATTTAATATCCAAAAAATATCATGTTCAGCGTGGTTCCTCGAGCATACATCAATGCGAGAACCAGCATACCCTGATAAACTGCCCCGGCTATTGAAGTGGTATGACCACCAAATAAAGATCCAGTCGTTTCGAGTTGCCGACTTGCAGCCTCACAACTTGGTAAGCTAGTACATTTCTCCATTGCTCTGACCATAATTTTCAACTTCATGCGTCAATATGTTCACTTAATATTAATTTGTTATCAACATGCGTTGCAGATGGAGGGAGCTACTGTACCACTGTCATAAGAGCGCTGGCTTCTCACTCAGCAGAATGTAGCATCCCCTCAACCAATAGATATATGCGCCCCTCAACCAACGGATAGCTGCGCAGGATGTGCCGAGTTAAGGACTGAATTGGAGTGCGTTAAGGATCAACTCGACGATGTCAGGCACAGGCTGTCCATTGCTGAGAGCCTCCTCAAATCACTACTTAGAAAGGAAAGTACTGCAATAAATGAGGAGGACAAGGGAGACGGGAAAATAGAGAAGGTGCATTCCCTGGAGTTGGTCCTCTGCGAGCCTGGTAATGGAAATAGTGAGGAGAAGAAGATGGAGGAGGACCATTCATCCGAGTGTCCAATTGAGACGGGGAATGCAAAAGTAGAGGAGAAGAGATTGGAGGGGGATTCATTGGATGAAAAAACAGAGAATGGGAATGGAAATAAAGATGAGTCCATATCCGATAATAAACTTGGCACCCCTGCGCCAAAGAGTGATAATATAGACATAGAAATTATTGGAGTGCCTTCGCTTGTTAGGAGGGTTAAAAAAGAGCCGAGGAAGCGTAAGGCATCCACGGTCGTCGGAGAATGTTATGAGACAACCCGTCCTAAAAAGTCGGCGAAGACAGTGGGCATGTCAAAGCCCAACACAATGGTCAAAGATGACCAAATAATTATTCAAAATTTTTTGAGCGAACGACTAACCGACGAGATCGTCTACACCAATATGTTTTCTGGCGTTCTAACAAGAAAAAATCTTCAAGATCTCATTAACAATGAAATGATAATAGATGATGTAAGTATATCAAGAAACCTGTTCTAGTTGTTGATTTTAGAATTATATTAATCAGTTTACATTGCATTGGCAGATAATTGATGTCGGTCAGGAGTTTCTGATGCGCAACTGGACAGAGCATCCGGACCGATACCATAAGTGCATATTTGCATCAGTTTTCGTATCCGCTCTGTGTCTGACTTCCTCATCACCTGCTCATGAACTCGCTGGAATCTCAGGGGCCTCGATATTTGACAATGTATCGGATGAAGATAAGGCCAATTCCGGTTTCTTTTCACCATAATAAACTCTGATAACTCGCACTGGCATTTGGTTGCTGTCGACATGGAAAGAAAGGTGTTCATGCACCTGAATTCACTGAAACGCAATAAGTACAAGGCCAATGCAAGGAAATGGCATACAATTCTTGGCCACATATTCCATATCTACTGCGATAAGAAGGAAGCAATGACTTGGCCGATAGAAGAGATTTCGGATTGCCCAAGCCAACCGACGGATCGCTGGATTGCAGCCTATACTGTCTGAGATACATGGAATGTCTTGCTCGACGGGACAATCCTGATATGAAGATGGATTTCATGGATGAGGAAGTCAGAGTTTACCGGCGACACTTAGTTGCGACGATATTGAGAGAGGGCCTGAACAAAAAGATTAGCGACATTGTCGAAAAATGTTCTTAATTTTTTTATTCTTCTTTGAATGAAAATTGAATGCAATTTATTCATATTAACAATGATTAATATTTAATGCAAATGCATAAATTTTATATTGCGAGCAGGGGTGTCCTCGATTCATTCCTATGTTTGCCTTCGTAGGTTTTCGCCGTTCGGGTGTCGCCGCGCAAGAGCTAGGAAGTCGTTAGCCAAGAGCTGGGGTGTCGTCGTGCTAAAATCTTTGGTGTCCGCTCGTGAGTACTGGGATGTCGTAGGTTTCCGCCTTTCGGGTGTCGCCACGCAAGAGCTAGGGAGTCGCTAGCCAGGAGCTGGGGTGTCGTTGCGCTAAAATCTTTGGTGTCTGTTCGCGAGTACTGGGATGTCTCGTAGGTTTCTGCCTTTCGGGTGTCACCGCGCAAGAGCTAGGGAGTCGTTAGCCAAGAGCTGGGTGTCGTCGCGCTAAAATCTTCGGTGTCCGCTCGCGAGTACTGGGATGTCGTAGGTTTTCGCCTTTTGGGTGTCGCCGCGCAAGAGCTAGGGAGTCGTTAGCCAAGAGCCGGGGTGTCATCGCGCTAAAATCTTCGGTGTCCGCTCGCGAGTACTGGGATGTCGTAGGTTTCTGCCTTTCGGGTGTCGCCGCGCAAGAGCTAGGGAGTCGTTAGCCAAGAGCTGGGGTCGTCGCGCTAAAATCTTCGGTGTCTGTTCGCGAGTACTGGGATGTCGTAGGTTTCTGCCGTTCGGGTGTCGTCGCGCAAGAGCTAGGGAGTCGTTAGCCAAGAGCTGGGGTGTCGTCGCACTAAAATCTTTGGTGTCCGTTCGCGAGTACTGGGATGTCGTAGGTTTCTCCTTTCGGGTGTCGCCGCGCAAGAGCTAGGGAGTCGTTAGCCAAGAGCTGGGGTGTCGTCGCGCTAAAATCTTCGGTGTCTGTTTGCAAGTACTGGGATGTCGTAGGTTACCGCCTTTGGGTGTCGCCGCGCAAGAACTAGGGAGTCGCTAGCCAGGAGCTGGGGTGTCGTCGTGCTAAAATCTTCGGTGTCCATTCGCGAGTACTGGGATGTCTCGTAGGTTTCCGCCTTTCGGGTATCACCGCAAGAGCTAGGGAGTCATTAGCCAAGAGCTGAGGTGTCGTCGCGCTAAAATCTTTGGTGTCCGCTCGCGAGTACTGGGATGTCATAGGTTTCCGCCGTTCGGGTGTCGTCGCACAAGAGCTAGGGAGTCGTTAGCCAAGAGCTGGGGTGTCATCGCGCTAAAAGCATTCATTTTACTGAAATAAACACCATATTTTGAAAGCACTTCATTTGCGACCAAGACACCCTAGTTCAAAAGTTACGACACCCGTGTTTTATATATGCTCCTGTGTAAGTTGACCCAATACATAAGCATCAAATTCGTCCATCAAAGCTTCGGAAGGTGGTACACTTCTCTCCAGGTCCTCTTCGGTATTAATTACTGCAAACAAGTCTGCCTGATGCTTGAAGCAGCTCTTTCCTTGACCTGATTTTTTCTTGATCTTTTTGACTTCTTCTCGACTCCACTCTTTAATCTGTTCTCTCTCGGGCGACCTTTCGTCCTAATTTGTTCAGGATCTTGAATTACAAGCTCTGTACGTGGTTGAGCTGCGCAGTTGGCATCCACGGCAATTTTGAATATAGATGTTAGACCATCCATCACTACATTAAATGCATCTTCATACATGGAGGCTATCTCTGCAAGCTTCATCATCCGATGACTCAGCAAACTATATCTACAATCATTAACATAATATTAATGAAAACAAATATTAAGACATTTCAATTAAAAAATTGTTACTGCGTACCATGATTTTCGTATGCTTTTATCATAACCTTCAGTATTGCAGTTGAATTTATCAAATTGGTATTTCATGTCCTTGTACCATCTCTTCAAAAAGTATTTATCTGGTAAACGAAATACGTTACTTTGATGAATAACCAACAAGGCATGCCTACACAGGTACCCCTTGAACTGAAAGGATCGGCACTGGCATTGGATATCCTCAATATTTCTATCGTATGATACGATATAATCTTTGATCATCTCCTTGCCGATTCCATCGACTTCAATCCTTTCATACGACTTAACGGAATATACACAACAGTTGCCAGCTTCCTTGATCAATTTTATATTTGATGCAGCCATTTCAAGGATCTCATTCTGAAATTTTTTGAAAATGCGCCTTGTATACCTTCCTGCAGCTTGTCTCTCAAAAGGTGATGATGTCTTTAGGAAAGCAATCGTTTGCAATGTCCTATTATCTTCCTCATTTTCGGCCTCGTATATTTTTTCCAAGGCATCTTCGTACTTACTTATGAACTCCGTTAGTGTTGTCTTCGAATTTATAAACCCATCAAAGAAGTGATTAATGCCCTCACTCCTTTGTGAAGATGACATCCCTGTTCAAAATTTTGTCAACATAAAAAAAAAGTGCTTAACGCGAACATGAACCAAAGACAATGACATACAAACCTGCGAAGAATGTATCCTTTAGGTAAACTGGGACCCATTTATCCCGACATTCGTAAAGGACATTGAACCAATCTATAGACTTGCATTCTTTATATTTCTCCATAACATGTGCCCACCTTTCCTCGAATGACTGTATGGTCAATGAATCATATATCGCCTCATCGAAATCAACCATAAACTTGGATTTGCCATGCAAATGTGGCCAATCTTTTCAGGTATCTTCTTCAATATATGCCAAAGACAAAATCGATGTCGTGTGTTAGGAAAAACTTCTTTGACAGCAGCCTCGATTGCCTTGTCTTGGTCAGTTATTATGGCAATAGGTGCTTGACCACTATTTGCATCCAGCCATGCCTGAAAAACCCATTTATATGTCTCAGTACTCTCATCAGACAACAATGCGCATCCAAGCAAGGTGGACTATCCATGATGGTTGACCCCAACGAATAAACAAAAAGGCATTTGATATCTGTTTGTCAAGTACGTTGAGTCAAAGCTTAGAACATCACCGAAGTATGTGCATGCCAATCTTGACCTTGGATGAATCCAGAAGACAGACCTCAGATGACCATTATCATTGAGGTCTAAGGTATAGAAGAAATTGGGATTTTTGAGTTGCATTTCGGCGAAATGAATTACCATCGACTGAGCATCTCCTTCTTTCAACTTAGACTGACGTTCGCAACAAATAAAGTTACGAGCATCCTTCTCGGTGAAATTCAATTGTCTTCTGCCCCCTTTTCTCCTTGCTATGGCAGAGTATATCTGAGTCGTCGGAACATTCACGGCATATAAATTGCTGATCTCTGCCTTCTCTGGTGTGCTGATCCTCCTATGCTACCGTAGATAACCAGTTGATGTTATGGACATCCCATGGTTATGTTCTAGAGAAACCTCATCCAATATCCACTTACCACTTGTAGCATTCAGTCTTGCTTTTATAGATGCCATACAATCAACTTTCCCAGTATCCCTATGATTCATACTCTTCTCTGTTTTTCTAGATTTTCTTTGCCTCCAACACGCCAGGTGCTTGAAGCAAAGTTGTTTTTTTGTTGTTGGCCCTGCTACACACTGTTGTGATTCCAAAACCAACTTATCTCGCGTATCCGTTGTAGAACGTGTATACATCATCTGCTGAATTGAATTCCATTCCAGTTTGAGGAACTACAGTATCATCCACTGCATTTGGAGCGACGGGTGAAGGTGCACGGCCGGGAGTGTTATCGATTTCTTTTCGATCTACAATTTCAGCATCAACTATGAAAATATAGTCACGCAGTCATAAACAATGATATCCATAGATTTAGTTGTCAATATATGCTGATAAAGGATTAGGATCTAGGACATGAAGGTTAAAACAATATGACACCCCAGTTATCATCTGACGACACCCTAGCTTTAAGGCGACGACACCCGTGGGTTCACTGTTAATGCACGTGTGTCGTAGCATTGGTGCTAGGGTGTTGTGAGATTTCAACTGGGGTGTCGCGAAGGAGTTTCGGCCGAATTCAACAAGGGATATCGCGGGGGTTCTCACCGTGATTAGTTCTAAGCACGGGTGTCATCGCCTTAAAGCTAGGGTGTCGTGAGCTTTCAACTGGGGTGTCTCGAAGGAGTTTCGGCCGAAATCCAATTCTCCTGGGGTGTCGCGGGGATTCTCTGCGCGGTCAGTTCTAAGCACGGGTGTCGTGGCATTGGTGCTAGGGTGTCGTGAGATTTCAACTGGGGTGTTGCGAAGGAGTTTCGGCCAAATTCGATAAGGGGTGTCGCGGGGGTTCTCTCCGGGATCAGTTCTAAGCACGGGTGTCGTCGCCTTAAAGCTAGGGTGTCGTGAGCTTTCAACTGGGGTGTCTCGAAGGAGTTTCGATCGAAATCCAATTCTCCTGAGGTGTCGCGGGGATTCTCTGCACGGTCAGTTCTAAGCACGGGTGTCGTGGCATTGGTGCTAGGGTGTTGTGAGATTTCAACTGGGGTGTCGCGAAAGAGTTTTGGCCGAATTCGACAAGGGGTGTCACGTGGGTTCTCTCCGGGATAGTTCTAAGCATGGGTGTCGTCGCCTTAAAGCTAGGGTGTCGTGAGCTTTCAACTGGGGTGTCTCGAAGGAGTTTCGGCTGAAATCCAATTCTCGTGGGTGTCGCGGGATTCTCTGCGTGGTCAGTTCTAAGCACGGGTGTCGTGGCATTGGTGCTAGGGTGTCGTGAGATTTCAACTAGGGTGTCGCGAAGGAGTTTCGGCCGAATTCGACAAGGGCTGTCGCGGGGGTTCTCTCCGGGATCAATTCTAAGCATGGGTGTCGTCGCCTTAAAGCTAGGGTGCCGTGAGCTTTCAACTGGGGTGTCTCGAAGAAGTTTCGGCCGAAATTCAATTCTCTTGGGGTGTCGCGGGGATTCTCTGCGCGGTCAGTTCTAAGCACGGGTGTCGTGGCATTGGTGCTAGGGTATCGTGAGATTTGAACTGGGGTGTCGCGAAGGAGTTTCGGCCAAATTCGACAAGGGGTGTCGTGGGGTTCTCTCCGTGATCAGTTCTAAGCACGGGTGTCGTCGCCTTAAAGCTAGGGTATCGTGAGCTTTCAACTGGGGTGTCTCGAAGGAGTTTCGGCCAAAATCCAATTCTCCTAGGATGTCGCGGGGATTCTCTGCGCGGTCAGTTCTAAGCACGGGTGTCGTGGCATTGGTGCTAGGGTGTCGTGAGCTTTCAACTGGGGTGTCGCGAAGGAGTTTCGGTCGAAATCCAATTCTCTTAGGGTGTCGCGGAGATTCTCTGCGTGGTCAATTCTAAGCACGGGTATCGTAGCATTAAAGCTACAGTGTCGTGAGGTTTCAAGTGGGGTGTCGTGAAGAATTTTTGGCCGAAATCCAAATCATCCTTGGGTGTCGTGAGGTTTCCTCTTGGGATGCCGTAAAACTTACTATGGTAAACGGGATTTGGCTTCCCAAAACTCTCTTCTGTTCCCCATCCCCCGAAACTCATCGAGGGGGAGGGGCGCGATGCTTCGATTCCTTCAAACCGTCCACTGAGATGGTGGCACGTGACAATCGAAACACCCGCCAGGAGTACCTTAAATATGGATGGGGGAATGCCATCGTTCATCACCTTTTAAGCTGATCTTTCAAAATTTTTGTATACTGATATGGCTTCTAGAGGCGAGGGGCGATCGACTGGCCCCCTGGGAGCCACCGCAGAATAGTAAGCATCGATTTGGAGGTCTTTGCAGAGTCGCTCGCAAACAGCGAGCGACTCCACAGGGCGGCCGAGCAATACATGGCCGTTTCAACGAGACAGATTGAGGTCCTGCGTCGGGCTAACAGCCGGTTGGAGGGGTAAGTAGAGTCCCTCCAGCGCCAGATCGCCGAGTTAGCCCCGTAGCGTGAGGGGAGCTCGGCAGCGACCGAAGCATATGACAAGCCCCAGTGAGGGCTCATGTACTTTTTTCTTTTCTTTCGTCTTCTCTTTTTTTGTGATGAATAAAAATAAATTTTCGTAACTTGGGTGTAACTTGGGTGTCGCGGGCCTTCTCGCCGTGGTCAGTTATAACCACGGGTGTCGTCAGATGAGAGCTAGGGTGTTGTGAAGTTTCAACTGGGGTGTCGCGAACGACAACAGCACCGACTCAGGCTATTAACGACACCCCATTTCTCATCTGACGACACCCTAGCTTTAAGGCGACGACACCGATGACGTGACTATTAAAGCGGGGTGTCGCAGGGATTGTTCTCCATACGGGGTGTCGCGGGCCTTCTCGCCGTGGTCAGTTATAACCACAGGTGTCGTCAGATAAGAGCTAGGGTGTCGTGAAGTTTCAATTGGGGTGTCGCGAACGACGACAGCACCGACTCAGGCTATTAACGACACCCCAGTTCTCATCTAACGACACCCTAGCTTTAAGGTGACGACACCGATGATGTGACTGTTAAAGCGGGGTGTCGCGGGCCTTCTCGCCGTGGTCAGTTATAACCACGGGTGTCGTCAGATGAGAGCTAGGGTGTCGTGAAGTTTCAACTGGGGTGTCGCGAACGACGACAGCACCGACTTAGGCTATTAACGACACATCAGGGGTGTCGTAGCTTTAACGACGATACTAGAGCTATATGGATAGGAAATAACAGGGAATATAGGCCGAACCACTCTGACGACACCCCAGTTCATGAGGTATAACATCCTAGTTAAAACAGTTATGATATTCGTGCTTACAAAATAGTAAACTCTAAACAGTTATGACTCCCAGAATGTCAACTGTTTTGTTCTAAGAAAGTTACCCGCGCATTAAACGGTTTGGTGACGCATTAACTAACTCTAACCAGAAAAAACAGTTGGTGTAATAAAGGAGCTTTACAAAGAAGTGGGAAGAAGGACTTTTTACTTCGTGCTGTGGACATTTCCTCCAGAAGTTTTTGTACAAAGACTCCAGTAGCCAGGTTATTCCAGCCTCGAAGCTGAAATATTTTCTTTCGACCGGAGTCTCAGAGAGAGAGCGATGGTTCGTGCTCAATTGATTCCGGTGATGCTTCCGAAATCCAGAGCGAGGGGGAAGAAAGAGTTCTTCTTGCACAAATGAAATCCAACGTAAAATAGCGCTAGGATGAAGGGAAAAGACATTTTCGTCCGTATGCTAATTTTAAAAAAAAAAGCGAACTATTTTAAATGCCCGTCATGTTCAGAACGTTATATCGTAGCATGATCATACCGTCCAGCACATCATTCATATACACTCCATATGGATCAATTAAAAAAATGGTATAATTCATATAGGCCTTTCTGCATCGAAAACGATGTACAAAAACTTTTTCCAGCAAGTTTAAGCCTTATTGGCCTATTACCACGGTGCACGCTACAAAGTCCAAACCATCACCTATCATCTCTCTCTCTCTCTCTCTGCTTTGCTTCCGCCGCTGCCATCAATGTCCCTCCATCTCTCGGTCCATCCCTTGCTCCCCAGCCATCACCACCTCCCCAAATTGCTCGCTCCCCGCCCTCCAAGATCCGATTTTTATCGCCCCCCAAGGCTCCTCACCGTCAAATCCATCGCCGGAACCCCGGGCCCGGCCTCTCCGGCGAAACCCCAATGGGAGAAGATGCTATCCACCGCCGCTAGCCTCTACCCCCTCTACGTCACCTTCGGAGGCGCCGTTGCCTGCGTGAAGCCCTCGGCTTTCTCCTGGCTCGTGGAGCGGGGGCCCGCCTCATATAGCTTCTCTCTGGGTTTTATAATGCTGGCTATGGGCCTAACCCTGGAGCTGAGGGATTTTGTAGCCCTTCTCCGACAAAGGCTTTTCTCTGTAACCCACAAGAAACTTTAGCCTCTGAATTAACTTTTCATCCTTCATTTTTGGGATTGTGATGCATGATGTTATTTGCAATTAAAAAAGATGAATTCTTGGGTGGAAGTCTCAATTCTTGGCTTTTGATGCGATATTCTTATCTTGGAAAGACTTGCTATTTCTTGAACGTTTGCATGCATCGATACGGATGCCTATTTCAAAGTTTTGATCTTTCTTGGACATTGTAGAATTACCTTAAGTTAATGGTTAGAAAATTGAATGTGTAGCTCCGTGCTAGGTTCCTGTTATTATTTTGCAATTAAGGATGAAGTTTTGAATGGAACTTTGATTTCTTGGTTTCTGATGCAGGCTGCTTATTTAGAACGATGCGGCCTTTCTTGGACATTGTCGAATGTTTTTTTGAAGTTGATTCAAGAAAACTGAGTGCATAAATCTATGTTAGATTTCTGATGTTATTATGCAATTACAGATGGTCTGTAATGGAATTTTTGGTTCTTGGATTTTGGCGCAATGTGCCTATATTTCAGAAGGCTTAATCTTTCTTGAAATATGAACTCCTTCGTATCAATGGAGTATGCCTATTCTGGAAAGAAATGGTGTTTCCTGAACATTGTACACTATCTTGAAGTTAATCCACTGAAAATTGAATTCATTACTCTGTGTTTAAGTTCTGATGCATGGCTAAGGTTGATTTATATATTGTATTTTTTACCAGGATACAAGGGAATTGAATTCATCTGTATTGATGCAAATCAATGGATTATTTAGCATACCATTTAACATAATCTAAACAGAGCAGAATTAAAAAAAGATTCATATAACCGACTCCAACCAGTTTGAGGTTAAGGCTTTATAATTGTTATTGTTGTTGTTGTTTACGTAGGTTGCGTGTCAGTGCAATATTTGTTAGCTGGTTTATGAGAAATTTAATGGTTGATTAACAGTGCCTGAGTTTCTCTCAAGCTTAAGATCATTTACATAGCCTGGGCAAAGAAAATAAATAAAGAAAAAAAGTGCAGTGCCTGCTTTCCCTAGGCATTTTCGTTAGGCTGTAAGCTTGTAATTGATGAAACATATTTCACGTTAGTTTTTTGGTTTGCAAGAAAAAGGAAAATTGGAGAGGCGGGAAGAAGGATTTCTAGTACATTTTGATCTTTTGTACCACACAAGCAGCCATGTTATATAATATTTGCAAGAGCATATTTGTTTAACAAATTGCTTAAGACTGGGATGGACTGTAACATTTGTGATATTATTCATTTTTGGTGCACCAAGAGATCCCTTCTCTTTGGATTTTCTTTTCTTTTTCTCAAAATTGAAACTATTCCCAATTCCTTGACAAGGTTTAAATTTGAGTGGCTGCCAAGTTTTATTGATGGTTGCTAAAAAATCATATGCTTCTTACCTTAGTACTTTTAGCCAGATTAGTCACGTGGCCAAAGCAAACTTCATTATGTTTAAGGGTGTATAACCCTAAGGCTGCTATTTGATCAAAATCTTTCTCTTCTGATCATTATGTTGTCAATGTGCAATACATCTGATTGCTCCTCATATGATTTTTTCAATTCTTTAATGCTTCTTTTCGCATTATTGTCAGATACTGTTTGGTTGTGTTGCTCAATACACAATAATGCCAGCATTTGGAGCTATAGTTAGCAGAGCACTTGGTCTCCCACCATCCCTTTCAGTTGGCCTCATTCTGTTGGCATGTTGTCCTGGAGGAACGGCATCCAATGTGGTAATATTTTCATTTTCATTGTTCATCTGGCCTTTGCTTTCAATAACTATAATTCTTTGCTTGTTTCATTGATCTTTGACATAATTTGTGTTGTTGCCATCCCATTCGACAGCAAATCATACGGCCATTTGTACACCTATTTTTCTATTTCATGAGGCTGATGTTGTGATTATAACTGCCGTGCAGTATGTTGGATTTATATAGACTGCTTTTTTGGTCACCTAGCAACTTTTTGTGCATATTTTTAAGTTGTCTGGCAAGATGTTTCTCTGTTTATATACTGAATCTTTTGGGGGCTGGTCAAATTTTCTGCCTTGTGCAGTGAGGAAGATGTTAGGATTTAACTAGGTTCAAAATACTATTGCAGATAAATACAAAGTGATTACAAGGTAAAAGTTTTGATGGTGAACTAGGACTCCTAGAATATTCCCATTACCATGCTTCGTTAGAAGTTCAGGGGTAGAGCAAAGCAATTTTGGATGTTTTGATGTCTTTGTTTCCTCAACTGAACTACTAGATTTGTCAAAGTAAATAGTGTGAGGACAGGTCAGTGGATAAGACCTTGCTCTAAAAGAAAAGAAAGTGGGAGAGTAAATAGAGAAAATACCAGCAACTAACGATTGTCCTTTCTTTTGTACTTTTGTACTGTTATCTAGTCTAGGAAGCCTGAATGCTGTAATCTTTCAGCCATCTAAATCATCATCGGGGCGATGCATTTCAGTGTTGGCATTGCTTGCAACCATATCCTCTTAAATCCTTCGGTAGCTTTTTCCTACAAATTACTACACTAAAGCAATTTGAAACGTATTACTACATCAAAGCAATTTGAAACAAATGTCTTGCATACGTATATGTTAGGGCCCTTAATGTTAAGGAGCATGCAACGCCATCAGCTTACAGTTACAATACTTTGTAAGTTTTTACCATTTATTAATCTTTTTCTTTGGAGTAGTGCTCAGGTGACATTAATCGCCCAAGGAGATGTGCCATTGTCCATTGTGATGACTGCATGCACCACTCTAGCTGCAGTGCTTCTCACTCCTATCTTGACCAAAATTCTGGCTGGAACTTATGTCCCTGTGGATGCTGTTAACCTTTCTATTAGTACTTTGCAGGTAAAAGTTTTCTATTCTTAAGATCTTCACCTTGTCCTGTCTGATTCTAAAATTGCTTGGTTATAGGTTGTTGTTGCTCCGATTTTGTTGGGTTTTTACATGCAAAGCAAATTTCCTGCCTTTGTAGAAGTTGCCACGCCCTTTGCTCCCCTCGTTGCAGTGTTAACTTCTTCACTACTTGCAAGCAGGTCTGATTTGAGCATATATTCTTTATCATGTTTACTTATTTTTGTTTTTCTTTAATCTATAATATATCACATGAATTTTTCGAAATTTCAGTGTATTCTCAGAAAATGTTGTGCGTCTCAAACCATCCATCATCAATGCATCAAATTTTGGGATCAAGGGCATATTTTCTGGAGAGCTGGGGGTTGCAGTACTGTCAGTTATGTTATTGCATTTTGCAGGCTTTTTCGTGGGGTATGGATTGTCCTTGACCGTCTAGTTTGAATTTCCCATTCATGCATAAATTTATGGTCAAGGAAGTAATGTTTATACAGTATTAGCTGGCCAAACTTCTCTTCTAAAATAACTGTTATTTATAACTTGTGAAGATGTTTTCCTTTAGTAGAAACCTCTAATACATTTAAAACAACCATTTTCCTGGAACACTGGTCTCTCTCTTCTTGTACTTACACTAATGATGCTTCATATACAGATATCTATCAGCAGCCATTTGTGGTTTCAGAGAAAGGCAGCGTCGAGCAATTTCAATTGAGGTACTGCTCTTTGGATAATTAAACCGATCGATTTTGTCTAATATAGTTCATCATTCACAATTTGTGCGGTAGAGCAGTAACTCAAATTAGTGAGACAGTCTATCAGGCTAGATGTGATAACAAGGATATCTGTCCTTTTGCAGTAACATTTTGCTATATAAAACATAGGCAGATGCCGTTGCCTTCTGCAGACCAATGAAGTGTTTCTCTCATTCAACCGTTATGAAATTCAATACCATTTTAATCTTTATGCCAACAAGTTCTTGTCACATGATATACTGTGGATCTATATCCAAACATGTGATGGTGCTGTTGAGAATAATTGCCACTTTATTTTATTTCATGCAAAAATGCACCGGCACGATGGATAGATACTATAAGGATACTGAGAGCGTTTCATGTTTGCACACAGGTCGGCATGCAAAACTCTTCCCTGGGTGTTGTTTTAGCAACTGCACACTTTTCATCCCCCCTCGTCGCCTTACCACCTGCATTGTCAGCTGTGCTTATGAATATCATGGGTAGCACTTTGGGTCTTATATGGAGGTATCTTGATCCATCTGATATCAAGAATGGACTTAAATCTGATGAAGAGTGATTAGTGTCAAGTTATGTAAATTCGTTTTCCATTCTCAGTCAAGTATCTCATTTAAATAATCATTGTTTTAATATTTAGATGTGATAATTATTTTAAGCAACTAATAGTGACAGAAATCAATTATCTTTTTTCTAAATCAGTGGTTTATTACACCCCTGTTAGCAGCATGCACATGACTGCTCTGATATAATTAGGCATTTAATTTGTAACCATACTTACATAATCATCTAGTTCTTGGCAGAGGTTTCTATTTTAAATAAATCAGATTGCCAAGTTCTATCTCCTTGAGCTATGACTACTCAACCGTTGCCCTTGTGCACTTATGTTTGACTCTATACATTGTTCTATGTTTCAGTTGTAAGATTGCTATCTGTTGTCTTGAGTTATGACTAATTAAGCAGCACTACTATTGCATTTATGTCTTACTCTATGGATTGCTTTCAGTCAGAAGTATTCTGAAACATAAATTTTTATACAAATTTCTCAAAGCATCTTCCATGGAGACCATAAAATGGAAGGTGCTTTAAATTAGCTAGAGCAGCAGATCAAGAAACGCATGATTCTACCAGGTTCAATCAAATTGTAGTTGCCAGGTTTTAATAACTATCCCTACCTGGTGTGGGCCTTGACAAAATTCTGCCACTACTCTGAAAGGGCTCATACCATGAAAACTTTAGTCTGTTTTCCAACCCTTCTTTTCAGGAGTATTTAGCATAAATCGTTTTATCCTACAATTTCTTTGCTCATTGCTTCTAAAATTTCTCTAATGTGCTTACTATAGAGGCAACAACTGTGGACTTTTTTTTTCCCTTGTTTTCAACCATGTTAAATCTTTTACTATGCCTTTTTCCCCTCTTTTTTCACCTTAATTATTCTTTGGATTAAAACATTGATTAAGTATTTATACCAACACATCTTTTTCTAAAAAGCCAGATCAGCATATTTTTTGACTGATTCAATAGTGCTAGAGCTCAAACTTAATACTATTCTTTGTGCATTTACAATAAGAAAGTACCTAAGGTTAAAGCCAGTGACTCTGCATCATCCAAGAATTGGTGCTTGCTAAATCAATTGCTTGCTTGATTTGGCATGCTAGGTATTTGCCCTGTTTGGATTTCTTGTTCAAGATATCCTACACGAAGGACAAATTCAGGATAACTTCCCCATTCCACAAGACCCAGCTGAAGACAGTATTCTTTTTTTTTTTTTTCCTTTGATATTCATTATTGAAAATCTCTCTGATTAACATTTGAGGAATGTCTATAGCTCTGTTCATCATCAAAATATATTAGCAAGGACTAGATATCATAGAGAAGAACATCAAAGACGCTTAATATTACTATCGACAGAAAAGGTGGCAAGCATGGTCTCTGAATTGCTGAAATGCACGACCTTCCGATTGCTAAAGGAGTGCAGAGGCCTTTCAGCGACAGAGGATTCATCTCGCCAGTTCCTCCACATTTCCACTGTATCCATAAACTCTATCCTAAGCCAGTGATTTGAAGGTTCCCATCACAATTCAAGGAGAGTTGCAAGGAGGAAGCAAGTTAAAAGATAAGAATTTACCATTGGTATGCATGGCATGGCCTGGAGCTGTGATGCACGAATGGCATGATCGACAATGGCCATGGTTTGCATCCCACCTCCTTGTTTCATAATTTCACTCCATGGAGTCGCATTCCCACCACCAGTGAGACTTTGAGACCAGCTTTTGGCTTCTTATTCGGATGGTTCGGTCTCTCCAGACCACATGGATCAGACCGGGCTCAAATCGACCAAGGTTACGAAGCCAACAAGAAGTCCCTCGTTTTGTCTCCCTTTTGCTCTCCGCTGCCGGAGAAGCATGAATCCTACCAGACCGTAATTACCTTTTTCTTTCTCATGATCAAATGTCCTCTGCTGTCGAATCCCATTGCCGGTGGTCGCCGCCGTTTAGGGCCGAGCTCCGGTATTTGCCGGTGCGATTCCTCAATCACCCGCCGCCCTTCGTTTAGCGTTTATCTACGTTGTATAAAAATATTCTTGGAAATTACTAACAAGTAATTTCATTCTTGATTTAAATTATCTTCGAGTTTATTTCAAGATACAGCAATTCAATTCTTCTTTTATCATAAGCATAATCTATTGGGTAAATAGGCTAATAATACCTAAATAGGCTAATAGGCCTAAGGAAAAGTCTTTGTACATCGCTTTCGGTACAGCAAGTCCTATGTAGGTTGTACCGTCTTCCCTGATTGGTCCACGTGGATCCTACGTGGTTGACGATGCGGAACGGTATGGCTCTGCTACGATATTACGTTCTGATCATGACGGCCATTAAAAGCGCTTCGCTTTATTTTAAAATTACTGTGCAGACGAAAATGCCCTTTTTCCTCTAGCCTACTTCTATCACCATTTTTTCTTGGATTACATCTGTGCAAGAAAAACTCTTTCTTCCCCTACTCTGGCTTTTGGATGCAAGGAATCAGTTCAAGGTTTGAACAAGATCCTGAGCTCTCGCTCTGAGAGTCCGGTCGGAAGAAAATATTTCAACTTCGAGGCTGGAATACGTAGCTACTAAAGTTTTTGTACAAAAACTTCTGAAGAAAATGTCATCCGCAGTAGGAAGTAAAAAGTCATTGTTCCCACTTTTTTGTAAAGCTCCTTTGTTACACCAACTGTTTTTGTCGTTAGAGGAAGTTAATGCATTAGGAAACTGTTTAATGCACAGGTAACTTCCTTAGAACTAGGGTGTCGTCGGAGTGCCTCGGCCTATATTCCCTGTTATTCCTTGTCCATATAGCTCTAGTGTTCTCACTTTACAACTCTGGAGAGAACGGCCGCGACATGACACGAGGAATTCAGCCGAAAATCCTTCGCGACACCCCAATTGAAACCTTACGACATTCTAGCGACAATGCTACGACACCCGTGCTTATAACTGACCATGGAGAGAAGCCCCGCGACACCCCACGATGAATTCAGCCAAAAATCCTTCGCGACACCCCAGTTTAAACCTTACGACACCCTAGCACCAATGCTACGACACCGTGCTTATAACTGGCCATGGAGAGAAGCCCAGCAAACCCCATGAGGAATTCGGTCGAAAATCCTTGCGACACCCCAGTTTAAATCTTACGACATTCTAGTGACAATGCTACGACACCCGTGCTTATAACTAACCATGGAGAGAAGCCCCGCGACACCTCAGGAGGAATTCTACCAAAAATCCTTCGCGACACCCCAGTTTAAACCTTACGACACCCTAGCACTAATGCTACGATACCCGTGCTTATAACTGGCCATGGAGAGAAGCCCTGCGACACCCCACGAGGAATTCGGCTGAAAATCCTTCGCGACACCCCAGTTGAAACCTTACGACACCCTAGCGACAATGCTACAACCCCAAGAGCAATTCGGCCGAAAATCCTTCGCGACACCCAAGTTGAAACTTTACGACACCCTAGCACCAATGCTACGACACCCGTGCTTATAACTGACCATGGAGAGAAGCCCCGCGACACCCTAGGAGAAATTCGGTCGAAAATCCTTCGCGACACCCCAGTTGAAATCTTACGATACCCTAGCGACAATGCTACGACCCTAGGAGCAATTCGGCCGAAAATTCTTGCGACACCCAAGTTGAGACTTTACAACACCCTAGCACCAATGCTACGACACCCGTGCTTATAACTGACCATGGAGAGAAGCCCCGCGACACCGCAGGAGGAATTCGGTCGAAAATCCTTTGCGACACCCCAGTTGAAACCTTACGATACCCTAGCACCAATGCTATGACACCCGTGCTTATAACTGACCATGGAGAGAAGCCCCGCGATGCCCCAGGAGAAAATCGACCGAAAATCAGTGATGATATTCCAGCTAAAATAGTATGACACCCTAATTATAAACCTAAGACACCCGTTCAGGAAATTGCCCGGAACACTCCAGCTTTACCGTTAAGACACTGTAGGTTTAAACTTACGACACCTGTGGCCTTACACCGGACGCTGAAGAACAGCCTCGTGACATCGTAGGAGGAAATCGACCGAAAATCATTGACGACAACCAAGCTGAAATAGTACGATACCCTAGTCACAAACCTAAGACATCCGTTCATGCGTAGGTGAAAAGCTTTACGACATCTCAGGGGAAAATCAATCATAATCGTAATAAAGCTATGATACCCCAGATTTACTATTAAAACACAGTAGCATCGAAGCAGTCACAAGTTCATCTATAATATTATTAGTCATTGCAAAATTTCGTTATAATTTCATACGGAAACACTTTTTTGCGTTTCTAGATGGACCTCTATGGTCTCCTCCTTTCTCTTCTTCTCACTTGTATGCTCAAAAAGGGATTTCGGAGATCCACCAGAGTCGGTCTTCAACGTTCCCTTGGCAGTTTGCTTTTCCACATCTTCGTTGGAGCCATCGAGCCGAAGTTTCATGCTAAAGGCGATAGCCAGCTCGTCTACCTCTGATATCGTCATGGGCGAAGCTTTCTTAAACCTTCTTAAATTACCTCCGATGTCGTCTACCCTTCTTGTGGTTGCAGGCAATACTCATCCTTTCCCCTTTTATAGCCGTCGAGTCGGAGGATGGGGGACAGAAACCATTACTGAAGAGAGTGTCGGGAAACCAAATCTCGTCGAACTCAGTGTTCCAATCCCCGATTCGGAACAAGTATTGGCCATTCTAGCGCCTTCATTATAGTAAATCAGAGTGTCTCTCCTCGCATGACGGAATGAGCACTTTCCAATTATTCAATCGGCTACTTGGTGCCCGTGGTTTAAATGCATGCTAAACGGATAAGCTTTACGACGTCCCAAGAGGAAACATGTCGGAAGTATTACGACACCCAAGTTATGTTCACCCAAAAAAAGATCTACGATGCCGCAGTTGAAACATTAAGACACCCAAGCGACAATGCTACGACACCCGTGCTTATAACGGACTCTAGAGTATAGCCCCGCGACACCCCAGGAGGAATTCGGTCAAATTCTGCCGAAAATCTTTTGCGACACCCCAATTGAAATCTTACAACATCCTAGCGATAATGCTACGACACCCGTGCTTATAACTACCATGGAGAGAAGCCCCGCGACACCCCATAAGGAATTCTACCGAAAATCCTTTGCGACACCCCAGTTTAAACCTTACGACACCCTAGCCCAATGCTACGATACCCGAGCTTATAACTGACCATGAAGAGAAGCCCCACGACACCCCATGAGGAATTCGGCCGAAAATCCTTCGCGACACCCCAGTTGAAACCTTACGACATCCTAGCGACAATGCTACGACACCCGTGCTTATAACTGACCATGGAGAGAAGCCCCGCGATACCCCAAGAGGAATTCTGCCGAAAATCCTTCGTGACACCCCAATTTAAACCTTACGACACCCTAGCACCAATTCTACGATACCTGTGCTTATAACTGGCCATGGAGAGAAGCCTCACGACACCCCATGAGAAATTCGGCCAAAAATCCTTCGCGACACCCTAGTTTAAACCTTACGATACCCTAGTACCAATGCTACGACATCCGTGCTGGGGTTTCGTAACAGCCTAATTCGGGGATGTCATCAGTCCCCGCCTTAACAGTCCTCACACGGGTGTCGTCGCCTTAAAGCTAGGGTATCGTCAGATGAGAGCTGGGGAGTCGTAACAGCCTAAGTCGGGGATGTCGTAGGTCCCCGCCTTAACAAGTTTCGGCATGAGTGTCGTCGCCTTAAAGCTAGGGTGTCGTCAAATGAGAGCTGGGGTGTCGTAAGTTGTTTCATGAGGTTTCGTTCGCAACACCCCAGTTGAAACGTTACGACACCCTTAGTATAAACTTATGACACTACTACGATATATTTGAACTAGGCGGGAATTTTGACGTCACCCTAATTGTAATTTGATGACACCCTAGTAACTCAGCTATGCCATGTTTTCAAGAAAATTTGCATAACATGGCCAATTCCTACGGGTTTGCGTATCAGCGATATGATCATGGCGCTCCTAGTGTCCTTTCATATTTCTCTGAGGTCGGCATAAAAAAATTCCTGAACCCTAGAGGTCCTTTGTTTGTTGCTCGAGAAGCCATTGGTGTCCTAAATTTCTTCCATAGTTCTTTCTTCCATCTACTTCATTCACGGAGATGAGTGCTTTCGTTTATGGACGAAGACCGTGAACAAAGAAGAACCAGAAGGAGAAAATGGTGGAACAAAGCAAGGACATCGTTCTTCATTCGAATGAGGATTGTCTCCTTCAGGTATGTTTATCCCTTTGTTAAGATATTATGACATCCTCTCTTAAAATGTCATGACACCCTAGTTCATACATAATGGCACCCAGCTGACAAGTATGTTTTACCCCCTATTTCAGATGGCATGAAAATTATTTCAGTCCCCCGAGTGAAGGCTTCCCAGTTGTTTAAGAATAGTTGCAGGCCGACCGTATACGTTCAGAAGGTTTGGAAGATGGGGTTTACTAGACAGCATACAAAACTTATTCGAAGGATCTCATTTGGTGCCTTCGTCGACATGCAGATGTTCACAGTCGACGGGCGACTGCTAGCAGACATCATAAGATGTCACAATGGAGGCGACGAGTTCATTTTCTATGGCAAGCCAGTTTTATTCAGTGCCGACGAAGTTGCACTTATTCTGGGTCTTCCAGCTCATGGGAAGAAGATCGACACGTCCAGCCAGTTGTTCAATAGAAGGTTGTTCAGACGATTTTGCTAGGGTTTAGATCTTCGTCAAGAAGGTTTAGAGAAGTTAATATTTGACTCCGATCATCTAAGGTACAAGAGGATGTCGAGGACACCGTCAGACTTTGGATCGCCTACATGTTTGCCATGTTTTTTGCTCCAAAGTCTAATCAGAGATGTCCACGGTATCTCATCCAGCATTTGGATGACTTAAGTCAACTAGATAGGATCGACTGGGCTTCGACATTCAAGGAGTTGATTGTTCTGGCTCTCCCAGAAGTAGCTGCTTGCTTGCGTTCCGAGGAGCCGGTCCACTCAAAGAGAGCAAAAAAGGTTAGGAGGCAGCCTGCCCTGTTCGGATGCTCGGCAGCGCTGGTGGTAGGATTATTAAGATGCAGAAATAGTGTCCTTAGTATAATTTTTTTGTTAATATTACATTTTTTTATATCCAAAAATTATCATGTTCATGCGTGGTTCCTCGAGCATACATCAATGCGAGTACCAGCATATCCCGATAAACTGCCCCGACTGTTGAAGTGGTATGACAACCAAATAAAGATCCAGTCGGTTCGGGTTGCCAACATGCAGCCTCACGACTTGGTAAGCTAATACATTGCTTCATTGCTCTGACCATATTTTTCCACTTAATGTGTTAATATTTTCACTTAATATTAATTTGTTTATCGTCTTACTTTGTAGTTGGAGGGAGCTACTATACCACTGTCAGAAGAGCACTGGCTTCTCACTCAACAGATAGTAACATCGCCTGAACTAATAGAGCGCTGCGCAAGCTGTGCCGAGTTGAGGATTGAATTGGCCTGCGTTAAGGATCAACTCGATGATGTCAGGCACAGGCTGTCCATTGCTGAGAGCCTCCTCAGTTTACTGCTCATAAAGGAAAGCAATGCAATAAATGAGGAGGACAAGGGAGACGGGAAGACAGAGGAGGGGCATTCCCTGGAGTGTCTTCTCGAGCATGGGAAAGGAAATACTGAGGAAAAGAAGATGGAGGAGGACCATTCCTCCGAGTGTCCAACTGAGACGAGGAATGCAAAAACAGAGGAGAAGAGATTGGAGGAGGATTCCTTGAACGATAAACAGAGCATAGGAATGAAAATAAAGAGGAGGAGAAGAGGGGGGAGGGGCATTCTACGGAGGGTCAAGAGGAGTCCAAATCTGATAATAAACTTGGCACCCCTACGCCAAAGGGTGATGATGTGGACATAGAAATCGTTGAAATGCCTTCACTTGTTAAGAGGGTTAAAAAAGAGCCAAGGAAGCGAAAGGCATCCAAGGTCAGAGGAGATTCTTATGAGACAACCCGTCCTAAAAAGTCGTCGAAGACAGTGGGCACATCAAAGCCCAATACAACAGTCGAAGATGACCAAATTACTATAAAATTTTTTTTGAGCGAACGACTAACCGATGAGATCGTGTACACCAATAAGTTAGGTGGCGTTGTAACAATGAAAAGTCTTTGGGATCTCATTAACAATGATATGATAATCAATGATGTAAGTATCTCAAGAAACCTTTTCTAGTTGTTGATTTTAGAATTATATTAATCGGTTTACATTCCATTGGCAGATAATTGATGTCGGCCAAGAGTTTTTGATGTGCAACTGGACAGAGCATCCGGACCGATACCATAAATGCATCTTTGCATCTGTTTTCATAGCCGCTTTGCGTCTGACTTCTCCATTAACTGCTCATGAACTCGCTGCAACATCAGGGCTTCGATATTTGACAATGTATCCGATGAAGATAAGGCCCAATTCTGGTTTCTATTCACCATAATAAACTTTGATAACTTGCACTGGCATCTGGTTGCTATCGACATGGAAAGAAAGGTGTCCATGTACCTGAATTCATTAAACACAATGCCAGGTACAAGGCCAATGCGAAGAAATGGCATACAATTCTTGGTCACATATTCCATATCTACTGCGATAAGGAAGAGGTGATGACTTGGCCGATGAAAGAGATTTCGGATTGCCCAAGTCAACCGGTCGGATCGCTGGATTGCGGCCTATACTGTCTGAGATACATGGAATATCTTGCTCGACGGGATAATCCTGATATGAAGATGGATTTCACGAAGGAGAAAGTAAGAGAATACCGGCGACAATTAGCTGCGACGATATTGAGAGAGGGCATGAACCAAAAGATCAACGACCTTGTCACAAACTGTTCTTAATTTTTTCATTCTTCTTTTATTAAAAATTTAATGTAATTTATTCATATTAACACTATTTCAAATTTAATGCAAATGCAAAAATTTTATATTGAGAACAGGGGTGTCCTCGATTTATTCATATTATGCCTTTTCTATTTGACAATTTCTTAAGTTTTCATATATGATGTCGTAAATTGAAAACTAGAATGTCATAAATTGAGAAATGGGATGTCGTAGGATTTTTCCTTTCGGATGTCGTTGAACTAAAGCTAGGGTGTCGTTAGCCCAGAGCTGGGGGGTCGTCGCGCTAAAAGCTTTGGTGTCCTTTCGTGAGAAATGGGATGTCGTAGGATTTTTCCTTTCGGGTGTCGTCGAGCTAAAGCTAGGGTGTCGTTAGCCTAGAGCTGGGGGGTCGTCGCGCTAAAAGCTTTGGTGTCATTTCGTGAGAAATGGGATGTCGTAGGATTTTGCCTTTTAGGTGTCGTCGAGCTAAAGCTAGAGTGTCTTAGCCCAGAGCTGGAGGGTCATCACACTAAAAGCTTTGGTATCCTTTCGTAAGAAATGGGATGTTGTAAGATTTTGCCTTTCGGGTGTCATCGAGCTAAAGCTAGGGTATCGTTAGCCCAGAGATGGGGGATCGTCGCGCTAAAAGCTTTGGTATCCTTTCGTGAGAAATGGGATGTCGTAGGATTTTGCCTTTTGAGTATCGTCGAGCTAAAGCTAGGGTGTCGTTAGCTCAGAGCTGGGGGGTCGTCGTGCTAAAAGCTTTGGTGTCCTTTCGTGAGAAATTGAATGTTGTAGGATTTTGCCTTTCGGATGTCATCGAGCTAAAGCTAGGGTGTCGTTAGCCCAGAGCTGGGGGGTCGTCGCGCTAAAAGCTTTGGTGTCCTTTTGTGAGAAATGGGATGTCGTAGGATTTTGCCTTTCGGGTATCGTCGAGCTAAAGCTAGGGTGTCGTTAGCCCAGAGCTGGGGGGTCGTCGTGCTAAAAGCTTTAGTGTCCTTTCGTGAGAAATGGAATGTCGTAGGATTTTGCCTTTCGGGTATCGTTGAGCTAAAGCTAGGGTATCGTTAGCCTAGAGCTGGGGGGTCGTCATGCTAAAAGCTTTGGTGTCCTTTCGTGAGAATGGGATGTCATAGGATTTTGCATTTCGGGTGTCGTCGAGCTAAAGCTAGGGTGTCGTTAGCCCAGAGCTGGGAGGTCATCGCGCTAAAAGCTTTGGTGTCCTTTCGTGAAAATGGGATGTCGTAGGATTTTGCCTTTCGGGTGTCATCGAGCTAAAGCTAGGGTGTCGTTAGCCCAAGCTGGGGGTCATCGCACTAAAAGCTTTGGTGTCCTTTTATGAGAAATGGGATGTTGTGGGATTTTGCCTTTCGGATGTCGTCGAGCTAAAGCTAGGGTGTCGTTAGCCCAGAGCTAGGGGGTCATCGTGCTAAAAGCTTTGGTGTCCTTTCGTGAGAAATGGGATGTCGTAGGATTTTGCTTTTCGGGTGTCGTCGGGCTAAAGCTAGGGTATTGTTAGCCGAGAGCGAGGGTGTCCTCGCTCCCCCCACCTTAACAGTCCCCGTACGGGTGTCGTCGCTTTAAAGCGAGGGTGTCGTTAGGCGAGAGCTCGGGTGTCGTAACAGTGCAAGCGTATTCGTAAAATATCAAATCTTCTTGGCAGGCGAGATGAGCACTTCATTTTGCTGAAAAAGACATCCTAGTTACAAAGCACTTCATTTGCGATCAAGACACCCTAGTTACAAAGTTACGATACCCGTGTTTATATATGCTTCTGTGTTAGTTGACTCAATACATAAGCATCAAACTCATCCATCAAAGTTTTAGAAGGTGGTACAATTCTTTTCATGTCCTCTCCAGTGTTAATTGACTGCATACAAGTCTGCATGTTGCTTGAAGTAGCTCTTATTTCATTTTGCATTGATGGAGCGTCAACAGTTGCCTTGACCAGATTTTTCTTTGATCTTTTTGACTTCTTCTCGACTCCACTCTTTAATCTGTTCTCTCTTGGGCGACCTTTCGTCCTAATTTGCTGAGGATCTTGAATTACAAGCTATGTACTTGACTTAGCTGTGCAGTTAGCATTCACGATAATTTTGAATATAGGTGTTAGACCATCCATCACTAAATTAAATGCATCTTCAGACATGGAGGCTATCTCTGCGAGCTTCATCATCCGATGACTAGCAAACTATATCTACAATCAATAGCATAATGTTATCAAAAACATATATTAAGACATTTCAAATAAAAAATTATCACTGCGTACCGTGATTTTTATGTGCTTTTATCACAACCTTCATATTGCAATCGAAATCGTCGAATTGGTATTTCATGTCCTTGCACTATCTCTTCAAGAAGTATTTATCTGGTAAACGAAATACGTCGCTTTAATGAAGAACCAACAAGGCATGCCTACACAGGTAACCCTTAAACTGAAAGGATCGACACTGGCATTAGACATCCTCAATATTTCTATCGTATGACACGATATAATCTTTGATCATCTCCTTGCTGATTCCATCGACTTCAATCCTTTCGTACGACTTTACAGAATATACATAACAGTTATCAGCTTCCTTGATCAATTTAGTATTTGATGCAGCCATTTCAAGGATCTTGTTCTAAAATTTTTTGAAAATGCGCCTTATATACCTTCCTGCAACTTGTCTCTCAAAAGGTGATGATGTCTTTAGGAAAGCAATCGTTTGCAACGTCCTATTATCTTCCTCATTTTCGGCCTCGTACCTTTTCTCCAAGGCATCTTCGTACTTACCTATGAACTCCGTTAGTATAGTCTTCAAATTTATAAACCCATCGAAGAAGTGATTTATGCCCTCGCTCCTTTGTGAAGATGACATCCCTGTACATAATTTTGTCAAAAAAAAGAAGCATTGAACGCGAACATGGACCAAAGATAATGACATACAAACATGCGAAGAATGTATCCTTTAGGTAAACTGGGACCCATTTATCCCGACATTCATAAAGGACATTGAACCAATCTATAGTCTTGCATTCTTTATATTTCTCCATAACATATGCCCACCTTTCTTCGAATGACTGTATGGTCAATGAATCATATATCACCTCATCGAAATCAATCATAAATTTGGGATTTGCTGTGCAAATGTGGCCAATCTTTTCAGGTATCTTCTTCAATATATGCCAAAGACAAAATCAATGTCGTATGTTAGGAAAAACTTCTTTAACAGTAGCCTCGATTGCCTTATCTTGGTTAGTTATTATAGCAATAGGTGCTTAACCACCATTTGCATCCAGCCATGACTGAAAAACCCATTTATATGTCTCAGTACTTTCATCAGACAACAATGCGCAACCAAGCAAGGTGGACTATCCATGATGGTTGACCCCGACGAATAGACAAAAAGGCATTTGATATCTATTTGTCAAGTAGATTGAGTCAAAGCTTAGAACATCACCAAAGTATGTGCATGCCAATCTTGACCTTGGATAAATCCAGAAGATAGACCTGAGATGACCATTATCATTAAGGTCTAAGGTATAGAAGAAATTGGGATTTCTGAGTTGCATTTCAGTGAAATGGATTACCATCGATTGAGCATATCCTTCTTTCAGCTTAGACTGGCGTTCGCGACAAATGAAATTACGAGCATCATTCTCGGTGAAATCCAATTGTCTTCTGCCCCCTTTTCTCCTTGCTATGGCAGAGTATATTTGAGTTGTCGGAACATTCACGGCATGTAAATTGCTGATCTCTGCCTTCTCTGGTGTGCTGATCCTCCTATGCGACCGTAGATAACCAGTTGATGTTATGGACATCCCATGGTTATGTTCTAGAGAAACCTCAACCAATATCCACTTACCACTTGTAGCATTCAGTCTTGCTTTTATGGATGCCATGCAATCAACTTTCCTAGTATCCTATGATTCATGCTCTTCTTTGTTTTTCTAGATTTTCCTTGCCTCCAACACGCCAGGTGCTTGAAGCGAAGTTGTTTGTTGTTGTTGGCCCTGCTACACACTGTTGTGATTCCAAAACCAACTCTTTTTGCGTATCCATTGTAGAAAGTATATACATCATCTGCTGAATTGAATTCTATTCCAGTTTGAGGAACTACAATATCAACCCCTGCTTTTGGAGCGATGGGTGAAGGTGTACGGCCGGGAGTGTGCTCGATTTCTTTCCGATCTATAATTTCAGCATCATCTGTGGAAATATAGGCACACAGTCATGAATAATGATATCCATAGATTTAGCTATCAATATATCCTAACAAAGCATTAGGACACTAAGGTTAAAAAAATACGACACCTCACTTGAAGAAATACGATGACACGATTACACGATTATGATTGAACCTCAGATACCAGGAATACATGCCATCTATGATCTGAATAATGACTCCTTGTTCGTCTTCCTGGTTAAAAACTACGACACCCATTAATAGTTAAAGACATGAACTTATAACAACCGAATTCAAAGTCGCAACACCTCAGTTTACAAAAAACGACACCGAAGCTATGAAATTACGACACCCATTCATAACACATTGAGGAAGGGCCTAACGACAGGAACTAACAACACCCCATGAAATAACTTACGACCCCATATAAAAAATAACGATACCTTTAGCAGTTAAAGACACCCCGGAAAGCAACAAACGAAGATCACGAAGGTTATAATCACGGGTGTCGTAGCATTGTCGTTAGGGTGTCGTAACGTTTCAACTTGGGTGTCGCGAAGATTTTTGGGCGAATTTCTCTTGGGGTGTCGCGGGCCTTCTCTCCAGCGTCAGTTATAAGCACGACACACCCTTTAGCAGTTCAAGACACCCCAGAGAATAAACTACGACACCCCGGAAAGCAACAAAAGAAGATCGCGAAGGTTATAAGCATGGGTGTCGTAGCGTGCCGCTAGGGTGTCATAATGTTTCAACTATAGTGTCACGAATGATTTTTGGCTGAATTCCTCCTTGAGTGTCATAAGGTTATAAGCACTGGTGTCGTAGCATTATCGCTAGGGTATCGTGATGTCTGAACTGCGGTGTCGCAAAAGATTTCGGCCGAGCATAACTGGGGTGTCGTATTTATTAACAGAGGTGTCTTATTACTTTAACTTGGGTGTCACAATACTTCCAACTTTTTTCCTGGGGTGTCGTCACTAATTTTCGGCCAATTTTCTTCTACGATGTCGCGAGGCTTTTCTCCAGCATTCGTTTGGAGCACGGGTGTTGTAGGCTTGTAACTACGGTATCTTAACAGTAAATCTGGGGTGTCGTAGCTTTATGATGACACCCGGAGCACGGGTGTCGTAGGTTTGTAACTAGAGCTATATGGAAAGAAAATAACGGGGAATATAGGCCACCGAAACACTCTGACGACACCCAGTTCATAAGTATACAGTATGACATTCGTGCTATAAAACACTAAACTCTAAACAGTTATGACTCCCAGAATGTCATAACTATTTTGGTTTAAGGAAGTTACCTGTGCATTAAATGGTTTCCTAATGCATTAACTTCCTCTAATGATAAAAAACAGTTGGTGTAATAAAGGGGCTTTACAAAGAAGTGGAAACAAGGACTTTACTTCCTGTTGCGGATGACATTTTCTCCAGAAGTTTTTGTACAAAGACTTCAGTAGCTACGTATTCCAGCCTCGAAGATGAAATATTTTCTTCCGATCGGACTCTCAGAGCGAGGGCTCAGGATCTTACTCAAACCTTGGACTGATTCCTTGCATTCGAAAGCCAGAGCGAGGGGGAAGAAAGAGTTTTTCTTGCACAGATATAATCCATGAAAAAAGGATGGTAGAAGTAGCCTAGAGGAAAAGGGCATTTTTGTCTGCACAGTAATTTTAAAATAAAGGCAAAGCGCTTTTAATGGCCATCACATCAGAACGTAACATCGTAGCAGAGCCATACCGTTCCGCATCGTCAGCCACGTAGGATCCACATGGACCAATCAGGAGAGGCGGTGCAGCCCACGTAGGACTTGCTGCACCGGGGGCGGTGCACAAAGACTTTTCCTTAGGCCTAAATATCCTAATGGGCCTGAAAGCCCATCACCTCCCTTTAGTGTGTGAATGAGAAATTGCGGGGACATTTAGTCCTACATTGGAAAAATCAAGAAAGGAAGATTCACTTATATGAAAACAACTTCCTTGAAGCTTAAGTTCCTTAGGAGAGCTTAAGGGTGATGCTACGCCCTTGCACACGCACACTTTGCACGCCTTGAGGGGCTTTAAATTTTTCCTAAATCATGAGGATACGACGGTGGAGACTGATTGGATCAAGATAAGGGGATGAGATCAATTGATCGTTGATCGATCGGATGAAGGGTCGAGATGCGGTGATCAAATCACGATCGCGATCATAGTCACCTATCTGATAATGTGATCATCAGATCACGATGATAAAAAGGCATATCAGGATGAGGATAGGCTTATCTGATCGGCTGATCTTTAGATCACGGCCATGGATCGGCTTATCAAAGGCTTATTGATCTGACCGTTGATTGGATCCGATCAGATCTAACGGTACAGATCAATTTCGTAGGGTTGCTTTCAAGGGGCACCTAAAACCTATAAATAGGACCCTAAACCAAGCATTTTTCATTTATTCAAAACCATTCCAAATTGAGTTCAATCCGAATCAATTATAGCCTTCTCCTCTCTTAGAAATTTGCATACTTTCCTAAGGGTAGTATAGCAATAGTGCATTAAAAAGAGAGTAGCATTCTTAGTTCGAAATTTTTGGTGAATTATAGTGCTGCTTTCATCAAAAGGAGACTGTTGTATCTTGGAAGATAATTGTCATACTGACCGTAAGCACCATTGCAAGACGAAATTATCTTAAGGACATAGAGTATAACTCTAGCCTCAGTCTTATCAATTAGGTAGCCACCATCTGCCACAACCAACAATCTTAAGACAATTTCCTGCTACCACGGAAGTGCTACTGCAGATGGCTACTATGACGACATCCGTTTAAGCCGAGAGATCGAAAAAATTATCTGGCATGGACTTCAAGAGGTGGCAACAGAAGATGCTATTCTACCTCACAACTCTGAATCTGGTCAGAGTTCTGAATGAAGATCCGCCTGTCCTGAAGGAAGAGGAGACCGACAAGCAAGTGATTGATGCAGTGGGGCATGGAAGCACTCAGACTTTCTTTGTAAAAATTATATCCTTAATAGTCTGGACAATACCCTGTACAATATGTACAGCAGTATTGCTACTGCCAAGGAGTTATGGGTATCCCTGGATAAAAAGTACAAGATAGTGGATGCTGGATACAAGAAGTTTGTGGTTGGAAGGTTCTTAAACTACAAAATGATCGGCCACAAATAGTTATGGAGCAAGTCCAAGAGCTCCAGATCATCCTGCATGAGATACATGCATAGTGAATATCTCTCAGTGAGTCATTCCAGGTAGCTGCCATCATAGAGAAGCTACCACCACTATGGAAGGACTTCAAGAACTACCTGAAGCATAAGCGGAAGAAGATAGGACTTGAAGACCTAATTGTCCGCCTGAGGATCGAGGAGGACAATAAAAGCCAAGACAAGAAGACAGAGGACAACCTGCTGAGCCAAAGGCCAACCTCATAGAAGGAAGAAAGAAACGCAAGTTTCCAGGCGAAGGCTTTAAACAGAAGAAGGGCAATCCAAAGAAATATAAATTCAAGGGAAAGTGCTTTGTTTGTGGAAAGCAAGGACACAAATCCAAGGACTGTCGTTTCAAGGATAAAGAAAAGAAAGAAGTCAACATTACTGAAACCCTATTCAAAGAGGTATCCGAGATGATGCTGTCAGCTGTTGTATTTGAAGCAAATATGGTTGACAAAGCAAATGAGTGGTACATCGACACTGGAGCTACCAGACATGTCTGCTCTGATAAGAGTATATTCTCATCATATACTCCTATCAATGGTAGAAATTTGGTCATGGGTAACTCCACTATATCAAAATAGAAGGACTTGGCTGCATTGTTATGAAGATGATATCTGGTAAGGAGCTTCTACTTAATGATGTGCTGCATATCCCTGATATCCGGAAGAATCTTATATTAGGCTCTCTCCTAAGCAAACATGGCTTTAGGATGGTCTTTGAGTCTGATAAATTTGTACTCACTAGGAGGGATATTATTGGAAGGGGTTACTTGAATAATGAATTATTCAAGGTTAATGTAATGACTGTACAGAAACCTTGAAATAAATAAAGCTTCTTCTTCTGCTTATATGGTAAACTCTTCTTGTTTATGGTATGATAGATTAGGACATGTGAATTTTAATTCATTACAAAATTAATAAATTAGAATTATTACCTAATCGTAAAATCGATCCACATTACAAGTGTGAAGTGTGTGTTGAAGCTAAGTTAGCAAAATACCATTTCCATCGGTTGAAAGAAATACTGAACCTCTTGACTTAATTCACAGTGATTTATGTGACTTAAAGTCAATTCAAACTAGAGGAGGTAAAAAGTATTTTATAACATTTATTGATGATTCAACAAGATACTGCTATGTGTATCTACTAAAGTCTAAATATGAGGCTTTAGAAATGTTTAAATGTTATAAGAATGAAGTTAAAAATCAACTTGGCAAAAAGATTAAGGCCATAAGGAGTGATAGAGGTGATGAATACGATGCACCTTTTGACAAATTCTGTCAAGAGCATGGCATCATTCATCAAACTACTGCTCCTTATTCGTCTCAATCCAATGGAATTACGGAATGTAAAAATCACACATAAAAAAATGATGAATGCTATGTTAATAAATTCTGGTACGCCATAGAATTTATGGAGAGAAGCAATTCTCTCAGCAAATCATATTCTTAATAAGATACCTTTTAAGAAGAAGAAAGTTACTCCATATGAGTTATGGAAAGGAAAGAAGCCTTCTTACAATTACTTAAGAGTGTGGGGGTGTCTAGCTAAAGTAGTTATTTCAGATCCCAAAAAGGTTAAAATAGGACCTAAAACTATTGATTGTATATTTATCGGTTATGCATATAATAGTAGTGCATATCGCTTTCTTGTGTATAAATCAAATATATCTGATATACAGATAAATACAATCATAGAATTAAGAAATGCAACATTCTTTGAAGATATATTTCCAAGTAAAAGGAAATTGAAATAAGTTTAAATAAAAGAACTTATAATAATACTGCTAGTAGTAGTCATCAGGAAGAATATCCTGAAGATAAACCCAGACGCAGTAAGAGACCAAGAGTTGCAAAGTCTTTTGGTCCTGATTATGTAACGTATATGTTACAAGATGAACCTCAGACATTCAAGGAGGCAATGTCTAATCCAGAAGCGCCCTTTTAGAAAGAAGCTGTTAATAGTGAAATTGAGTCCATCATGCATAATCATACATGGGAGTTGATAGACTTACCATCTGGTATGAAACCTTTAGGATGCAAGTGGATTTTTAAGAGAAAGCTAAAGGCTGATGGATCAATTGACAAGTATAAAGCCAAAATAGTGGCTAAGGGCTTCAACCAAAAAGAAGGTATAAACTTCTTTGATACCTATTCACCAGTAAGTAGAATAACATCTATAAGAATGTTAATCACTTTTGCAGCCATTAACAATCTTGAAATTCATCAAATAGATGTTAAAACTGCTTTTCTGAATGGTGAATTAAATGAAGAAATATATATGGAACAACCTGAGGGATTTATTGTTCTAGGATAAGAAAAGAAGGTGTGTAGACTTGTTAAATCCTTATATGGATTAAAGCAAGCACCTAAGCAATGGCATATAAAATTTGATAATGTCATGTTATCAAATGGATTCAAAATAAATGAATGTGACAAATGCATATATGCCAAAACCCTGCCTGAAGGGTATGTGATAATCTGCTTATATATAGATGACCTGTTAATCGTTGGTAGTAATACTAAAATGATTAAACAGACAAAGAAAATGTTGATCAAACATTTTGATATAAAAAATATGGGTGTTGCAGATGTTATGCTAAGGATTCGAATCACTAGAACATCTGAAGAAATAATATTATCTCAATCTCATTATATTAAGAAAATATTAAATAAGTTTAAAAAGTATGTACTAGCCCGATGAAAACACCTATAGATGTTAATCTATATTTGGCTAAGTATACTGGAGAACCCATATCTCAATTGAAATACTCACGTATAATTGGCAATTTAATGTATGTCATGAATTGCACTCGTCCTGATATAGCATATGTTGTCAATAAGTTGAGTAGATTCATAAGTAATCCATGTCCAAATCATTGGATAGCTCTAATAAGGGTATTAAGATATCTGCGATATATCCTAAGTTATGGATTACATTATTCAAGATATCCAGCTATACTAGAAGGATACAGTGATGCAAATTGGATATCTAACACAGAAGATACGAAATCCACAAGTGGATATGTATTCACCTTAGGAGGAGGTGCTGTGTCATGAAAATTTCTAAACGAACATGTATAGCTCGATCCACTATGGAATCTGAGTTTATTGCTTTAAAAAAGGCAGCTGAAGAAGTAAAATGGCTTCGAAACCTTTTAGAAGATATTCCATGTTGGCCAAAGCCTGTGTCTGCAATATGCATACATTGTGATAGTCAATCGGCAATATGCAGAGCATAGAATAAGATGTATAATGGTAAGTTTAGACATATACGTCGTAACATAATACCGTTAAGCAGTTACTTGAAATTGATATAATTTCTATTGACTATATTCAGTCAAAGAAAAACCTAGCGGATCCATTAACAAAGGGGTTACCAAGAGATCAAGTGAACTGTTTATCGAGGGGAATGGGTTTAAAACCTATAACTGAAAAATCTTCATAGTGGATACCCAACCTAGCTGACTGAAGATCCCAAGATCTAGGTTCAAAAGGAACAACTAAATTATGAAGAGACTTGATAGCACTAAGGATGTCCAATCCTACTCATTTCTATGATAATTGGTGCTACCTGCTAAAGGTACTAGGATAAGAATTGCTTTTAATGATTCTTATGACATAACATCATGTGGGGTATAGCATGATACTCTTAATAAGAATCACCTATGTGAGTGTGAACTAGGCCAATTCTATGAGAATTTTAAGGTTTAATTCTCTGAAGTACTCGTGAGATCAGGAGTTGTTCGAGGCCAAAATAAACAACCATGAGAACCAAAAGAATGCTCGGGAAGAAGTTGTGTGATTGTTATTGTCTTATTTTACACAAAACGCTGAAAGGTTCAAGATATCATATTCACCTTTTAGCAAGTAAACTTGATAACAACTCACTAAGAAAGGTTCAAAGCCACAAGCTACCTATCCTGATACAACTTCATCCCATTATACTCTCTTTAGTGTGTCTGCATATTCATTTGCATTAAAATCCTTTTATATGGGGGTTTGCTTTTGCTGATCTCTGATGATCTTTGATCTAAGTCTAATTTTCATTCATGTGGGGGATTATTGAGTAATAGGCTAATAGGCCTAAATACCCTAATAGGCCTTGAAAGCCCATCACCTCCCTTTAGTGTGTGAATTAGAAATTGCGGGGACATTTAGTTCCACATCAAAAAATCAAGAAAGGAAGGTTCACTTATATGGAAACCACTGCCTTAAAGCTTAAGTTCCTTAGGCTCACCACAAGTGGAGAACTCGCGCACGTGCATGTGCGAAGGGTGCTTTGTAGGCACACTTTGCACTTCGCACGTGCGCATCGTCTTGAGGGGCTTTAAATTTTTTTTAGATCATGAGGATCTGACGGTGAAGACTGATCGGATCAAGATAAGGGGGGCTGAGATCAATTGATCGTTGATCGATCGGATGAAGGGTCGAGATGCGGTGATCAAATTACGATTGCGATCGCGATCCAATGAGTGACACTCGTCTGATCGTCGGTTGGTGATAAGGCACCCGTCCGATCGTACGGTTGGAGATAAGGTATCGCTCCGATCAAGCCGTTGTGATAAGTGGTCTTGAAACGGCGTATCAAACTATGTAACCACCTATCTGATAACGTGATTATCAGATTACAATGATGAAAAGGCATATCATGATGAGGATAGGCTTATCTGATCAGCTGATCTTCAGATCATGGCCATGGATCAGCTTATCAAAGCTTATTGATCTGACCATTGATCGGATCCGATCAGATCTAATGGTACAGATCAATTTTGTAGGGTTGCTTCCAAGGGGCACCTAAAACCTATAAATAGGACCCTAAACCAAGCATTTTTTATTCATTCAAAACCATTTCAAATTGAGTTCAATCCGAATCAATTCTAGCCTTCTCCTCTCTTAGGCATTTGCATACTTTCCTAAGGGTAGTATAGCAATAGTGCATTAAAAAGAGAGTAATATTCTTGGTTCAAAATTTTTGGTGAATTGTAGTGCTATTTCATCAAAAGAAGACTGTTGTATCCTGAGAGACAATCGTCATACTGACTGTAAGCACCATTGTGGGACGAAATTGTCTTAAGGACATAGAGTATAACTCTAGCCTCAGTCTTATCAATTAGATAGCCACCATTTGCCACAATCAACATAATCATATGAAGGTACAATTTAAAATTGAAATATCCAAAAATAGAATACAATCAAAGGATTACTTCATATATCTAAAATAAAAGGAGAGAAAGAAAAAAGAAATATAAAAATATTATAAAGAGAGAAATTCTTAAAGCTCAGCAAGAGATTATTCTACTTTGAACTTTGAAACCTTTTTTATAGGCTCCGTCCAACTAAATCTCATAGTGGCTCAACAATATTCTCTATAAAAGCTATAATGGACAAATAATTCGACAAGCATCCACGTAAAAGAAGGATTTCTAATTCAGATTTCAGCTTTGATCTAGAATGGTAATCGTGTTATACGACAATTTAGGGAGAGAGAATAAGGTGAGGGAACATTCATAATTTATAGACCTTCCAAAGGAAGAGATGCATCTCTCTCATTCATAGATCAGTTTGGGATCCGCTCATTATAATATTATTGTAGCATATCTGAAAAAAAAAAAATTCAAGAATTTTCACCTTAAATCTTTCACGTTGGTGGCAATCGCTGCCAAAATAATACATTGCTTCAACTCATGATGGCCAATCTTCCTTGGAAAAGAGGATTTAGGCCTACGAATAGGTTGGGCCAAATCATATCATTCTGATAGAGAATACAATAAATATTCCTCTAATAAGATCACTATTAGTACGGTCAAGCACGCAATTGCGATATAATCAAAATCAGCATAGAATAATAATATGAACCAAAATCAAAGAAACAGCGAGAGACGAGGATTTTACGTGGTTCACCCAAACTGGGCTACGTCCACGGCAGCACAGGATCTGCAAGGCTTCACTAAGAGTTGAATCAGGTACAAGCCCTCAAAAATACTCTCTCAGAAACTCTTATGATCACACTAAAGATTACAGAACCCCCTTTTTTTTTCTCTCTGCAGCACACAGAGTCCTCACCGAGCCTTCAATTTATTTTACACATTCGTAACTCCCACACGAGATTTTTATGGCAGACGGTTGCAGCTAAGATGACGTCTCAAATCCTCCTCCAAAAGCTCCCTTCGGTGACTTTGGATAATGGCCAAAACATCCTCAACTAACTCCCCAAAATCTATCCAAATCTCATGTTTGTTACTTTGGATAATGACCAAAACATCCTCAACTAACTCCCCAAAATCTATCCAAATCTCATGTTTGTTACTTTTGGATAATGACTGATTTGCCAACTCCTTCGTGAACTCTGATTTGGGGCTTCCTCTTGATGAAATTAAGCTTCATCCAAAACAATCTCCCACTTGGAGATTAATGACATCAATCTTAGATCTACCTTCTTTCTCTGTGCCACGCTCGCCTGATCTATCTCTTGGAAAGCTTCACCAAGTTGGCAACAGAGACTCAACTTGTCTCTGCTCACAACCTTGGTGAACATATCTGCAGGGTTTTTAGCTCCATCAATTTTCTCCAGCTTTAACTGTTCCTCATCCAATGCACTACGTATGAAATGATACCTAAGCTGAATGTGCTTGGTTCTTGCATGAAATGCTGGATTCATTGCCAAGTGAACTGCGCTCCGGCTGTCGCTCTATAATGTATTACAGTCGTGCTCCTTGCTGAGCTCCTCCATCAACCTCTGTAACCAGATCATCTCTTTACTAGCTTCAGTGATCGCCACATACTCAGCTTCTGTAGTTGACAATTCCACTATCTTCTGTAACTGAGATACCCAGCTCACTGCTGTATCACCAATAGTGAAAACATAACCAGTGGTGCTCCTTCCACTGTCTCTGTCACCAGAGTGATCGGCATCTACAAATTCCTGTACTTGAAGACTATCACCTCTATAGCACAAACTGTAAGTTGATGTACCCTTGAGATATCTCACTACAAGAAAATACTGAAATAGCGACACAAATTTAGCGATGCAATTATGCGTTGCTAAATTGCGACCACTTGCGATGCCTCCGTGACAACAAAACATTGCGACGCAATTAGCGACGCATTAGCGACTCAATAAACCAGAAAATCAAAAAAAATTAATTTTTTTATTTAGCGATGCAAATAATGCGTTACAATATTTTTAAATTAATTTTTTATAAAATATAATATGGAAAAAAATATTGCGACGCAACTCAGTGCGTCGCAATGTTTTTAAAAGAATTAAATATGTTAAATAGCGACGCATTAGCGATGCAATAAACCAAAAAATTAGAAAAATTATTTTTAATTTAGCGATGCACCAATTGCATCACAAATAATTTAAATAAAATTAATTTTTATAAAATATAAATATTAGAAAAAAATATTGCGACGCAACTCAGTGCATCGCAATATTTTTTAAAAAATTAAAATATATTAAATAGCGACGCATTAGCGACGCAATAAACCAGAAAATTAGAAAATTATTTTTTAATTTAGCGACGCAATAGCGTCGTAATTATTTTAAATAAAATTAATTTTTATAAAGTATAAATATGAGAAAAAATAATTGCGACGCAATATAGTGCGTCGCAATGTTTTAAAAAACTTAATTGTATTAAATAGCGACGTAATAAACCAAAAAATTAGAAAAATAATTTTTAATTTAGAAACGCAATAATTACGTCATAATTATTTTAAATAAAATAATTTTTTATAAAATAATTATGAGAAAAAAATATTGTGACGCATTCAGTGCGTCGTAATATTTTTAAAAAAATTAATTATGTTAATAGTGACGCATTAGCGACGTAATAAACAGAAATTAGAAAATTATGTTTTAATTTAGCGACACACTTATTGCGTTTGCAATTATTTTAAATAAAATTAATTTTTATATAATAAATTATTATATTAAAAATTATGATGCAACCCTTTGCATCGCAAATTTTTAAAAAAATTAATTATATTAAATAGTGATCGGTACAAGATTGGTCGTGGCCGATCGGGATCAGGGCTTGGATCGATCGCAACTGTCGGATCGTCGCCGATCGGATCGATCGCCGCGGTCCGAGATCAGTCGTGGCCGATCGGGATCAGAGCTGGGATCGATGGCAACCGTTGGATCGATGCCGATCGATGCCGATCGGTCCGATCACCGCGGTCGAGATCGGTCGTGGACGATCGAGATCAGGGCTTGGATCGAACGCACCGTTGGATCGTCGCCGATCGGACTGATCACCACGGTCCGAGATCAGCCGTGGCCGATCGGGATCAGGGCTTGGATCGATCGCAACCGTTGAATCATCAGCGATCTCGGACCGATCGCAACAGTCCAAAATTAGTCATGGCCGATCGGGATCAGGGCTTGGATCGATCGCAACCGTCGGATCATCGCCGA